>JAOTQE010113344.1:0-13069 GCA_025631205.1 Nesometra sesokonis
GAATGTGTTAACATCTGGTCCACAGCGCCTTGAGACTATGGTGTAAGGCGCTATATAAATCTAATTACATTACATTAAATCTAATACATTACATTAAATGAGTCATCATTCCTGATGATGATTTAATAAAATTTGAAACGTTGAGAAATCATGGCCAAACTTTCCTTATTTGGAGTTACTGTTAGCCTTTTGATTTAATGTTATTGTGGAAGCAGTTGGTGCAGTGACTGCTTTTCGGACTTTTAATTACAAGTTCTGGGGTTCGATTCTTACTATGGTTGACTCTTTGTGTTCCTAGGCAAGATACTTTTACCACGTTACCACTCTCCACCCAGGAGTATAATTAGGTACCTTGGAGGTACAAATGCCATATGCGCTGATTACGGCTGCAACATTATGGAATGGATTGTTTTCCATAGGTGCTTGTTTCAATGACTAGGGTAATAATTTTAAAGCACTTAGAATTCCTTGACATTAAGTGCTATATAATACACCGAATTAGCGACCTTGTTTACATCTGGATTCGTGGGTATAAATATAAATAGTGGGCGCTATTTTCTATATTTCGCTGTGTAAAATGAGCTAAGGAAGGGCAAATTTAAAGTTATGTATTTGTATTTCTTCGTTGGTAACTCATTCCAAACCGTTGGGATACATTCATAAATCCTTTTTAACACTAGCTATGCTTAGTTTTATTTAAATTGGAATAGATTACACCTGTCAAATTTGCTGAGAACAATGGATGATTTTAGGCTCGAACCATGCAGACGGTGCTGATCCGCTAAGTGCACATAGCGGCTTAGCTCTCTTGAGTGGATCAACGGAGATCCAATTTTTCACCTAGCTTGCATTATGTATATTTCCTATTAAATGTAAATTAAAACCAGATAAACTGTCTTCTACTTAATCTAAGACTAAGGTAGATATTTACTAATGCTTTAAAAATGATCATACTTGCTAAATTCAATGTGTATTTCAACGAAATGTTTGGGTAACATTCACACTCGCCCTACGTTATGAGATAGGACTTTACGGTTTGTTTTGGTTCTCGTACCCACAAAGGCGAGTTTTCATGATGTCACAGGCTATCGCTAATTCGGTCTATTGTCAACATATTATAATTATTAATGTTATTTGGTGACAATTATTTTGAATTTATTTTTCAGGCACATTAATGTAGGATCAGAATACCAAGCAGTAATGCCACAGTGTAGTAAGTAGTAGTATCTACAGTATATTTGCAAGAACCAAATATAACAAGACAAAGTAATCGTAAACGATTACACCCTCACCTATGTTTTGAAGGAGGTTATATTTTTTCCTCTTTGTGTGTTTGTTAGTTTGTGTATTCATTTGTGAACTTCACTCTTTTCCTACTTTTACTGTGACATCTACTCATGGTCAGGCCAGGTAGGTATCAGGCACACAGAATAAGACATACTACATACTCTATTCAATTTTAATGAAAAAAGCCAACAGATAGGACCAGAGTATATCAGTAACTGTCAGCCTTGTTTAGTATCTACTGTATTTTTTTTTCAATTAAGAGAGGGCAGTAGACAAAATCATATAGAGTAGAATCCAGAATTCATGTGGTAAGGTGGACTAGCACCAAACCTCAGGAGGACCAAGATACGGTTGGTTCTGACATTTTCTGAAAATTTGAAGTAAATCGGACCAATAGTTTTTGAGATATGAATGCAGACAGACACACGCACAGACAGAAAGACAGACACAGCTCATTGCAATACCCTCTCCCCACTTCAATGGGGCGAGGGTAATAATTTAATGATTGTACTATCTGTATAATATGATAGCATTAGGGAAATTTTGATTTATGCGATGATGATGTAGAACAATTCTGATAAACTTTCAAAACATTTGGACAATGACATAAGGAGAATGCTAGTGAATGGCTTTCAAAGGGTCTGCCCACCAAACCATGAAGACATATCTTCAGATGAAGACATAGATGCCAGCTTTATTGACTGGCGGTATGTGATTAGTAAAGATGATCTTTACCAAATCACTGGCTGTACAATCACTAGTGGATTATGTTTACCAACGGCAACTTAACTAGAAAAGAGAATGAGGATCCAACATAAATACTTTACACACAACACAGAATAAACAATGAGGTCGGAAGATACCATCAATTCTTGATAGAGTTGTTCAAAGAAGTTGACTTGATAGAGGCAACTTCATCAGGTCCTGCTTCAACAGAAGTCTCTAAGTTTCAGCAACAATTTTTTAACTATGTAGATATGTTTTATGTTTTGTTTTAAATTGCTTGGTAGCTATATTGTTACAATGGTATTCACTCTCAAAATATGATGTACACTTAAAAGTAGCATAAATCAAAATGCCAACTTAGTGTCAATGGCTATGTCTCCATGTAGACGGTTACTTGAATCAACCAACCAACAACAATATGATAATGAAAAGAATACACTTTACAAAGTGAGTTTTAAACCAGATATATAGAACTATCCATTTAAATTTTTATCACAGGGTTCCCTTTAAATTTGCCTTCAAGCATGCAACTATACTGTCTGAAGACTTGTTCTTTCCACCAACAACGGAGTGAAACAAAATCTAGACTCGGAAATACTGGAATGGTGCCCTGCTGGTCATAATTTTATGTATTTCTTAAAATGTTTTAGATATTTTATGTACTTTAAAGCAAAAAATCCGGAAATATGAAATTTAAAAAAAAAAGAAAGCCAATCCTGATTTTATAAAATTTTGAGTTGGTCAGGCTTGGGCAATACACAAGACTGATTCTTTTTATTCCCAAGTTACTCATAATATATATAAAAATGTCAGAATTAGATATTTTCAAATAGTAGTGTTAAAATCTTGATTCTACTTTTGGTTTCCATAAGTACTCTACTCAGGGAGGTATACATGGTTTTAGCTAGGCCTTGACTCAATCTTGACTCATCCTGCACTGCTGCTAGCTGCACTGCTGCTAGCCGACTGTTGGACACATGTTAAATCAAAAATAGACAATAATGAACGATCTACCAGTATAATTCTAAAGTTGTACTGTACTATGTGTTTAATTTACATTGTCCAAGTTTTGAATGGCGGTCATCTTTGAAACAATGATGTTTATCAACAACACACGCAGCCTACGATCTCCCCGTAGGTTAATTAAAATAACAATGACCTGCTAGCTACGTTCTATCGAGGACCTACGATCAGGCTATGTTAGGTTATGCGTAGCTAATTCGTAGTTACGATGCAATAATTTATTTCTGTACTGTATGTGCTTTTAGCCTTATTGCTAATACAGTATAATGTTAGTTTGGTAGATCTATAATATTTAATTATTATTCCATTTCAATCATTTCTATGGGGACCTTCATGGGCACAAATCTTTACTTTTTTTATGTTTAGTTGATGAAATGACATGTATTGAGTGCAATAAAAACAAACAAGCCATGACATAACCTGTAAACAATTCCTTTATTATGGTTATTTTTACACTGTTTTCTTTTCTTTTTAATAGAAAATAGAAGCTATATAGATTACGGTCCAGATCCAAGGGAAGGAACGCTGATGTGGGCGCCACATCTAGAAGACCAGTATGCTGAAAATGAATGTAAATATGCATTACAAGTTCTTGTTAGCTTGACATCTCAGAAGATGTGTACTCTCACACTTGTATTTTGTAAAATCAGTCACTTCTAAAAAGTAATCTTGCTTAATCCAATATGTGCTACCAGAGCTCATGATTTAATACGCTCATTTCACAACCACGTTTTTTTAAAGTAAACTGGTAAATAATAGGAAGAGTTTTTTTTTCAACCTTTGGAATATTTGAGATTTTACTATGATTAAAGATTCAATAGAGTGACGATGTAGCTTGGTGGTTAGCATGCTTGCCTTCCAATCCTGAGGTCCTGGGTTCAAACCTGGCTGAACGCTAGCTCGGTTCCCACGACATAAGGTAACTAAACATGGTTATTATTTTCTGCATATATTTTCACAAACACCGAAATCAGATTAATTTACCATGTTCTGTTATGTTATTTCCCCTGTTTGTCTGTTGTCAACAACTTCCTGACCACATTATTGAACATGAATTAATAATAATAAACTTGGAGGAAATAATTGTTATGTTATGATGTGGAAGTTATTCAGTTTGAAAGATCAGGGTGATAGAGCGTAGGAGAATTTATTTTTTCATTAATTTTTTAAAGATTTCATTATGCTGAAACCAATTTGTTTTGTGTGTTTAGTTAATAGTTTTATAGAGTTTGCAACGTCAGGTGCTATACCGGGTGCTGCAAGGAATTTGGAGTATGCTTACCACTGTCTTGCTAGGGCTAAAGGAGACATGGAGGTGAGAAACCATGTTCACATTACACTTTATACATTCATGTTTCTTTATTCTTTAAACATTTAAACTTTATTCTTTTCATTTCAGTACCATACACTGTTCTGCCACAGAATTCAGTGATGAATAATCTTCTGTACTGCAATGATCATTTCTAAATTGTATATAAAATGTCTTTAAGTAGTAAATGGTTTGCAATGAAACTTTGCTCATTTTGCACTTTTAAAGTTGATTAGAGATTTTTTACAAAAATTTTTAATCAGTTTGTCATTTAAGCATACTAGAAAAATGAGGAAAATTACAGCACAATGTGTGTTTTAAAATGTTTACAGCACATTGTGTTTTAAAATGTCCAAAACCTCAATATGTCCTTCAGAACTACACACATAGTGTACTGTAAAATATATGTATTATTTGATACTTGTTCAAACAAAAAATTTAAACAATATCTCATAAATTCTGATTCCTGTAATATGGTATTGAAAATTGTTATTTATTGGCATATACATGTGTAGTGTAGCTAAGGCAAATTCATTATGTAACTAAAGATAATTAGGCTGCAAGAGTGTTTCAGGTGGCGTCAGTGGTGATGGTGGGTGTGGTGGATTTGTTGTACAAAGTTTGTTACCATGATAACTAAAATTCCATAAGCCCAATTGGTTTCAAACTTTACAGACTGCAAGATGAAAACAAGAAGACAGACCCTATTGATTTTGTATCTTCTCCACTTGTTTTTTACATTGTTCCCTTGGCCAATTTTTTGTCGCTTGCATTAATAACTGATTTTGATATAGTATAAGATTAAATATTTGCATTATATACAGTGTTGCAGTAAATAGTAAAGTTTTTGCTTTAAAAAATAAATTCCTGATGATGACATAATTTATGTCGAAATATTGAATCCTGTAACGATGGTGTGTATCTCATTGCTTGGAGTATGCATTAACTTTCTTACTTGAAGTTGATTAGTGGACCTTTCGGATTTAAGAAAATAAAACTGTCACAATACTCAAATTTTGCTGAAAAAATAAAAAAAAAAATTGTGTAAAAATGCTTTTAAATATTGAATTGTTTTTACTTAAACTGTATTAATCCAGATAATAATTTACACAGTAGGGAAGCTATGCTTTCACAGAGTAGTGTAAAGGGAGTATTTCTAGTTTCAGCTGCCTTATTAATACCGTTTTTGTATCATGTTATTTTATTTCAGCTTGCCTTATTAATGTTGATGTCTCAGGATGCTAAGGTACCGCGAGGGATGGCTGACAACTGCCAGGATTATCGTTACGATTGTAAGAGCTTTGTGTTGTTATTAGCCAAAACTTTCTTTATACATTGTTTCACAAACTTTTTTTTGAACCTGCTACATGGAGGGTGCAATAAAAATAAAAAAGATTTCAATTTTTACATATGAAATCTTACCTACAAAGCAGGATAAAATAAAAATAAATGAGTCGATCTGACAATAAGACATGAAAAACTGTGCACAGTGTAAATGAAAAATTTGGTTTGAAGATTAAAAAAAAAACACTTTAGAGTGACGGCTCTGTTGCTGAGCTATCCACTCACTGGAAGGTGGCTGTTGCCTGTCAACAACTGATAACTTAGTGGATATGTTCTTACCTTCCAGTTCTAATGTTCAGTGTGTTCGAATCCTGTCTTTTTACCAGTAATTTTTCTCTATAAATCTTCCCGAGTTTGAGACCTAGTTTTTGTAGCGCATCATGTGTATGTGTTTGTCTTGTGAAGGGATTACCATGTATAATTGGAAAGTGATAATTTGCTATTGCCATTCCTTAGACGGGTGTTTTATTTTATTTATTTGACATGAATGTTCTGGGTCCCCAAAAGCAACAAAGCTGGCATAACAAAATGTCTGGGGCTAAAAATAAAAGAAAAGAAATAAAATATTCATTTGATACAATTCTATTCAGTTCCAGAGAGATGGAATTTACAAGAACGCAAAGCATTCAGGGATGGCTACAAGTCAAAAGGAAAGGACTTCTTTGAAATTGGGAAATGTGTAAGTAAATACATTTAAATCAATTATCAAAAACAGTTCAAACATTTGTTGAACCATTCAATCACCCATTCTTCATAAATGCATACAATCATCCATTAATTCAGTGATATCACAAATTCCTGAGTGTACATACTCAATTGAAAGAAGAAAAAAATTTAAAAACTTGTAAATATTTTGTTTCCAAATAGGAAAAACCCTAATACAACATTTCTTTGATTTTTAGCATCACATATGGTGATGGAAAAAAAAAACCTGAATTATTCTGTTAACAGTGGTCTTCATCTCTCTTAACCCAAAAACCTTCATGTCTGGAAACCAGTTAGAATGCATTTTAACAATCCATTTTGTTATTGCAAGAATGCCATTTTAAACTAATCTAATTCCAGAGTGTACATACTAAATTGAAAGAAGAATAAAATGAAAGAACTTGTAAATATTTTATTTCCAAATAGGAAAAACCCTATACAACATTTCTGTCTCTACATAATAAAATTAATGTAAATAACAATATTATAATGTTAATAATTATGTCAATAATTTTATTTTAAACTTGTAGAAACACTAAAATTACTCCAAATCATAAGGCTAAGAAAAATTAGCAAATTATATCTGACTTTTAGACTTAATAAGGAACAATAAAACTTTGCTTACTCAATAAATGAGCAGTTAATAACAACACTAATTGAGTTTTTATACATGGTTCTGTTCTTTAAATTAAAGTGTTTGTAACTGACAAACCAGCTTCTAAAAAACTTCAGTGCAACAATATTATATTGTTGTTCACTTGCATCTAAGAATCTGCCAGCCACTTTACAACATACTTTATGATGACAAATCCTTGTATATCTGAACATTGCATGTTCTCCCCAGGTCCTTGAAGCATCACTGTACTACAGTACTTGGAACTTTCCCCTCGGTGCTTGACAATCAGTTTGCCATGGTGCTTGGAGATTCTTCAATAATACTTCTTCCAAAAGTTTTAGTCTTAGAATGCTATTTATGGCATTTAATTCTGTGGATTCGTGCCATCTATCGGCTGCAGCGGACAGACCGAAATCCGCAATGCCTTATGTGAAAGGTTGACATCAATTAAAGCTGAGCTAGCGACTTATAGGACTGTCCACCTTCGAGCTGCCTAGCCTGAATATTGTGCATGACTTTTTGTGTTTACCGTCTAAGACTAAAGTAAACACCATATCTTGTATATTTTCTTTTTATTCAGACTGTTTTTCATTGAATTCTTCCTCCGCTTTTGCCATTTTTGGAATCTGTGGTAATCCAGCACTAGACTGCACTGTGCAGTAGCCGTGATCTCGACCCTGAAGTTGGAAATCGGGTTGTTCGCAGCAACCGTTATGTGGCGCACTGTATTTTGAATCCACCGAATTATTCAGGACATCAAAATTATTAAACAATAACTCCTGTCAACCCCAACAATGGTAGACTTTGATTCTTAGCATCACACTTAGTGATGGGAAAAAAACTGAATTTTTCTGTTGACAGTGGTCTACATCTGTCTTAACCCAAAACCTTCATGTCTGGAAACCAAATAGAATGCATTTTAACAATCCATTTTGTTATTGCAAGAATGCTATTTTATAGTAATCAAATCAATCAATCAATAGAATACTTATTAACTTCCTTATAATGATATCAAAAACAAAAGTATAAATATTACAAGGTTGGACTATCTTAACAAAATATGTATCATATATAAAAATTTAAATGAAGTTGACAAATGCCCGAGAAGAAACATGTCTTGTATTAGGCCAGCCCATACAAATGGATGAATATTGGAATAATGGAAAAAAATGTAAAAGAAGCTTGCATTGGATTGATATTATTTGAACTTAGGTACCAACAAAGACGGTCAAAGACCTCGTGGAATACTACTACCGATGGAAGAAGCTCTATCCATATAATGCTGAAATGCAGAAATTCTGTCATCACAGTAGCACAAATCCCACAGATGAGCTTCGCCAGCTGGAGTGTGTAAGTATAGACATTACAAGCAGTACAGATATCCTGTGTTATAGAAGTCGTTACAATATCATTTTCATGATGTCAGTATGCATTTCCATATTTCCAACACTGCATGCATTTCTCAAACCATATGGAGAACTATCCACAACATAGTTTTAGTTAACTTTGTCACATTTTGAATCTTAGGGAAAAAAAACAGGTTTTGTTATAAATAATGGCTATTCTTATATCAATTGATTAATAATTGAAAATATTGATAATCAGTCTACCATATTTTGGTAGTTGATTTGTAGATATTATTTAAACTTTTATCCAACATTAAATTTCACTTAATGGAAACATAACCCTTCTGTTTAAGTTTGTTAAAATTTTTCCATTAAATGGTATTCCTTTTAGAGTCTGTACATTCACAGATTACTGTTTACGGTTTGGTTAAAATTTGTCCTCCATCAGTAAAAGTGAACATAAAACATTGTTCCGGGTTTTGAAGAGTCAATTTTTAAGGTTTGTTGATTCACATGATTGACTCCTTTGTACCAGTCTTAGGCTTCTGTCATATTTTGATGACAATTTCTTGGCAGTGCTATTTATTTTGCTTAATATCTACAGTTATAATATAAATGTTAAATCTAATTTAAAATAAAAGATTAATGGTTGCTCCATTTTGGATATACTAGAGGTAATAACCATAAAACAAACTTATAAGCAGTCATTCCTTAAATTGATTCTAAATTCATATTCACTCCATTGATGTAACAATAGTCACTTGTGTTAAAACTGAATATTATATTGTTTTATGTTTATAGTTGAACCTTTCTTATTTGAGCACCACCATCCAAAAAAAAAACTGGACATTTCCTGCAGGAGGTCGCTTACAGCCAATAGAATGCTTTTAAAAATCAGCATGTTAATAAGTTTCCTTAAAATTAGTGGGCATAAAAGCAGTTAAATGCTCTCATAATCATGAAGTATTATTACAAATACCTATTCAATTCTTGGTCACTCACAGGAGTGATCACTGCTGAGAGTTATCAAATACATTGATAAAAAATTAACACTTTTGAGTGGTCACTTATTAGAGGTGTCCGCCTATGGATGGTTGCTTAGAGAGGTTCAACTGTATTAAATTGATTCCATGTTATTTTAATATGTATGCATGATCATCAATATTACTTTTCACAATCTTCTAGATTATCTAAATGGGTAGTGTAGGAGGATGAGATCTGATGAGACGATTTGTATTGTCAGTCTTCTACTGTTCCCTTGTATTGTTGGGGCCTTCATCCAAAAATGCTTTTTTCGTGTTGATTTTGTATTTTTATTAACTTGTATGAAATACTAATTTTTATGTTTATAGTGATAAGTTATATTAATCAGTTTGACTAAAAATTATTTGCATTGAAACCCATTTTGATTTAATTATTTTTTCTTGATAACAATGTCATTTTTTTAAATTTATATTAACTATTTATACACAAATAACTTTGAATTAATATCCAAATCATAACAAAACAATTCCTAATTATTGTTGTTAACCTTCCAACTGTTGGTGCAGATTTTACTATTCTTATATCATTGTCTATAAATGTGAATTAAAATGATTTCCTTATGTATAATAAATAAATAAATTGCAATAAACATAATTCTCATGGAAAACAATAAACGTATTGATGTTAAAAATGCATTTAAACATTCCATAAATCATCCATTTTCATTTGAATTCATTGTTCTCAATGTTTAATAACAAAATTAATTTCACACACATTTTTCAGTAGAAATCTCAAACCAACCACACAGAAAATTAATTTACTGCTAAAGTGAGCATTTCTTAAAATGCCAAGTTCTTTAAGTAGTGGGTGGATTTAGAGTTGATGCACCCTACATGCACCTCTCCCTCCTCTTCTATTTTGAAAGAGATGAAAACTATACAAATGTGTCTCTATACTGTACAAAGAATAAGTAACCCTTTTTATGTATCCGTCCCTGAGTAGGCAATAGGTAAATCTCTACCGTACTCACTGGAAAACCAAACAAAATGAATGATCCAAGGAGTGGTCGGTTTTGTGACAGTTTTCTGCAGTTCAATTACATTTGCATTTTATTACTGAAATCACTACACAAAACATTCATTTAATTTGTTTTTATTTTGTGCTTATGTTTTAATTTCATTTTCTTTCATTTTCTCTTTGTATTTTACATTTTCTGTTCATTTTACGTCTGTTTCATTTCGTTTGCATTTTGATAACCCTTGCACTCCTAACTATCATATTTTTATTTTTGTTGCAGACATAGCGGCAACATTAGCCTGTTTAAATCGCAAGTCTATAATAATTCCATATTATAGATTCTATTTTAAAGGCAAACATTGAATAGTTACTCAGTAGAATAATCCAATTAGCTCAGTATTAAATAATTTGTATTCAATATTAAGTTTTATAACACACCTAAGTATATTCTTGACATTTAATTGGTTGATTTTCTATCACAACAAAATTCATACAGTTCAACCTCCCTGTGCGGACACCTCCCATAACGGACACTAATTCAAAGACTCATTTGTTTTTCCTATCTAATCAGTGCACTTGGTACCTCTTCCTATCTAATCAGTGCATTTGGTACCACTTTTTGTCTCAAAATTTAGATTTTGTGTATGTTAATTTACCTCCCATAAGTAGACATCTCAGAAAATTTAGTGTTTTTTCTGTACAACAAATACAAAATTTCTGTAAAAAAATCATCCTTATGCTGTAATGGCTGAAAAGCATATTTCTGAACCAAACTTAAAAATGATAAACACAATTTAATGAAATAAATAATGCAGTGTCTAGAAATTTGACAGGGCATTTGTGTTGAGAAGGCCATGAAATATGAGACATAAGGATGTATACATAACTTTACATCTTTGGCCCTCTATCGGCCGAAATTCTCGTAAGTGGACACCTCCCGTAAGCGGACACTTTTCCCGTACACGAGGGTGTCTGTTTACGTAAGGTTCAACTGTATTGAATAGTTTATTCAACGGCCAGGTCATTGTCAAAATTTGAGTTTTTTGACATGCGGTAGGCCCAGTACAAAATAATTACATGCAAAACAACCTGTGCTCCACGATGGCCAAAATCCTTCTATTGGCCTAGTGCTGCAGTTTTCCCCGGGAAATTGGCATCCAATTCAAGAATTCAGTGGTGGGTTGTGTTTAAAAATCAAATATGTTTACTATAAACTTTAGGAGAGTAGATGTGTTATAAAACAAATAATGTTTTGTATTTGTTGAATGTTGAAAATATTTTCAATCTTTGAAAAATTTACTGTTCCATTGAACTCAGCTTTGTTTCAATTCATGAAAATATTTTCTCCATTCATAAACTAAAATCCCCCGATGGGGTGCTCTAGCCACCAACCCCCCCCCCCTCCCTCCCCACACACTACACTAAACATAGAACCCCGGTCAGTATGTGATGTGTACATAATAACCTAGTATGAGTCCACTAACATTGAACATGGAGTTTTCTTGGATAAGAACTACAGACCGTGTTCCCCATTAAAAAAAATAGCTCATGTGCACTATACAGAAACCAATACATCTTTCGAGATGAGTAGGGGGTTGCCCCGGTGTTCTAGTCCATACATCCCCTGCTGTGGATAGGAAAATATAGAGCTTGTTTCAGGCAGCACGACATGACATGACCCTTAGGGGCATAGAAAGTCATATGAATGTGTAATATGTGGTCCACAGCACCTTGAGGCTTTACTGTATAAACTACATTATGGAATCACTCTCAGTTTTTGTGTGAGCTTATACTGAGGTTTTTGAAAATTTTAGAGTAAACCATTTTGTATACAACTCAATAATTGTTGGGTGGGCTTATGCCAGATTTAATATGGTAGTTACAGGTTGTGGCTTTGGTATTTTTCTTTATTAGCAAACCTCTAATAGCCAGACACTATGATGACAACATGACTAATTCATGAACTGTTAGTGAGTGTCGATTGCTGTGTACACGCTTCTAGCACTGTAACCTTTGACCTTCGTCTGCTTCTGTTTGTGAGCATTCTACTAACCTATCGTCTTGTGCCTTTTTTTCTCTAACCTTTTTACAGGATTTGATGCCGGGTGAAATTTTCATTGATTACGTCCCTTTCAAAGAGTATAGACCCAATAAGTATTATAGAGGAGGGGGAAGTGATAGATCAAATAATCATATTCCACCCTCTTCTAATAATCAGGATAACAAGGCGGATACCAACGGCCTGTTCGCCTGTACCTATGCTGGATGCACAGCGGTAAGTACCATTTAATTATGGCAGAGCCATCCAAAGGAAGAATAAGTCAAAAAATATAGAACATTGAGTGATGTATAAACTATGATATTACACATTATCAACATGAAATTTAACATGCAAATAATTTTAGTAAGATTTTTCTTTGCAAATTTGAATAAAGCCGAGTACTCACTACTTCGTACGACGGTCACACGATGGTTGTACGACTAAATAGTCGCTCCCTGTGTGCGTGGTTTCCAGACACAATGACAGTCTTCTACTCATCAGCTGATGGTTTTTTTAGTGATTCAGCTGGAAAATCACAAAAAAAACTGTTGGCCAACGAGTAGATGTCTCTCATCATGTCTAGAAATCACACACACAAACGCCCGTATTCTTAAAACGAACTTTTAGTCGTAGTTCGTGCTATAACTTAAATTACGTCAAATGACGCGTAT
>JAOTQE010113355.1:0-13067 GCA_025631205.1 Nesometra sesokonis
GTAATAATTGTGAAGCGCTTAGAGGCCTTGGCAATAAGCGCTATATAAATGTCACATATTATTATTATTATTATATAAAGATTTACATTGATACCACAAATAGATACAAACAATATAAGTTTTTAAGAAAACATGTTGCTTTTTTTCTTTTATTTTCTAGGAAAATTGAAATTGTAAAATTTGCCAGCAAGACTCGTCAATCATTCATCCGCCTTCTGGCACTGGTTAAGTGGGCAAGCAGTGCAGCTAAAGTAGACAAATGTGCAGTAAGTTGTCATGGTTACCTCTAGATATGGAAACAAGTCCAAATATGTAGTCAATCTTTCAATCCTTCACTACTCAATTACTATTGAACCAGCTTGATATGTCCGTTAAAAGTGGCATCCTTCAAAGCATGTTTTAGGAAGCATTTCTTTAGATTATAGCAATTTTCATTAAATATTTTTATCTCTTTACCAAGAAGCATTCTAAGAATTTTAATAGGGTACTATGTTTAAAACATTAATGTATTATTTGTTTAGCTAGAAAAATATAGCAGGAGGCAAGTATTTGAGAGTTTGTGATAAAAATGATCATAACAGTACATTAGCATTATTCAAAGGTTTAGATTGGCTGACTAAGTTGTCAAGAGGTCTTAACATGGAGTTTTCGTTTTGAACGACGGATCGTTCTGCGACGTTATAACGCATTATCGTGCGTATGCAGTGTCCGTTTTTCCGAACAACCCGTTTAGTTTTTCAGGATGGCGACGAACTTGCCTACTTCATCATGACCAAGCTTTAGATAACGGCGAGTAGTAGGCCTAAGGGATATTTACTTGTGAAGTAAGGAGTCAACAAATGTACCAATTTAGACTTTGATTACAACAATTTAGATTTTGATATTTACAAAAACAAAACAAGCGTAGGCTAATGGCCTAGGCATATAGTCTAGCTTCAACTAACTACACTCTACACAATCTTGAGGGTCTTGTCAAACAAATTGAATTGCCCTTATTTTTGATTAGTGTAGTCTAGTTCACACTAGACCATGTGTTTCAAAAGGCTTTATCCGTCGTCATTTTCAGGGGGCGGTACAACGTCACAAAACTGTCATAGATTTTTCACGCCCAACATACAGGGAGATTTGGGCATGTGCAGTTAAATCCATTGTCATTTCTGGGAGAAACTATAGACCTTTCTCTCCTTAGTCCATCATTGCACCTGTTTATTTTATGGAATGTTCTGATGAAGTGTCACTTTACAATAACGTCCTGATACCAGCAACATAATCATTCAAGATAGAGAGCACATTGCTCCTAACCTCAGGACCAGGCAAAACTTGCTGTTCTATTCACCTACAAATTTCCTGTTCCAGTTTCATTAAATGTAGTACTATAGTGGGACAAATTGTATATATTTTTAATTGCAGGCAATATCGTCTTTCCTGGATCATCAAGGACTTCTTTTAGTAGACACAGCTGATATGCTTGCACGTATGGCAAGGGAGAATCTAGTGCATGCCAGGTAGGTACACTGGATGCACTACAGTATTTCCAGTTGGGTGGGAAATGAGTCTCGACATGCTAGTCATGTAGAATCCATTGCAGAAGATGGCACATCAACATGACTGATGTGTCTGAAGAATAAAATTCAAACATGGGGAATACCAAATCTCACACTAAACCAGATAAAATCATAAACAAATGTTTTCATAGGCAAAATCAACTGGGTTTAAACTAAACTGTATAGAAAACTAATCTAATTGGATTTTCAAGGGTATTTGTGTTTTTTAGAATGACTTACCATTATTACTTAATCAGATAGTGCATCTGGAGCTCCTCCATCAGAGCTAAAACAAAACCTTAAAACAGCAACATATAAATACAATCATAGATTCTAAAATTATGCAGATTGTTTTAAGGTTTTATATAATGAATATCTGTTTTTTAATAGATTGCCAAATTTTTCAATTCCGTGTGCAGTTGATGTGTTAACCACAGGCAAGTATAGGAGACTACCCACTTGTATAAAGGTTAGTATGGAGGCTTCCAATAGAATTATTTTTATTATGAAAAGGTAGTTTTTGTTAATCTTATGTAAATTTGACTCGGTACTGTAGATAAGTTCATGTACTCACCATTTTATGTTAATTAATATTTGCTTTGTTTCATTAATAAGTATAGTTTTAATTAGTCTTTTGATTTTGACTCTATTTTGTTTTAATGTTAGTATTTTTAATGTTATATGAGATTTTATAATAACTATCCTTTTATAATGTAGCTATTATATGAACTATTATTATTATTGTTGTTGTTATTTGTATTATTATTATTATTATTATTATTATTATTTGTATTATTATTATTTGTATTTTTTGTATTATTAGTTATTTCCAATTGTTTTGGATAATAAAGGAAATCTGTATAGAGATAGGTCTCAAGGCACTGTGAGTAGCAAGTAATAGCTTGCAATCATCTTTCAACAACATCCTACGTCACAAATGATAAACTGGGTTCTTTAGTTTGTACATTAGCTGTTTGTGTGCCTACTGTTTGTTCTATTTCATTTATTTATCCCAAACTTAAACATTGTATGCTGTAAAGGAATTTCCTTAACAGCAAACCAAATCGCTATGAAAGTTAGTTTTCAGAACACTGAATAGAAAACTTATGCAACAACACCATGTAAAACAGGTTTTCCACTTATACCTGAAATGTGTTTTTTCCTTATAAATATGTTTAAATACAAAAATAAAACAACAGTATTGTTGGATATGTTTGTTTAGGACCATATAGTACCAGCTGACCCAATCACCACATCAGAAAAAACAGCCGTCTTGTTAAGGTTGAACCAGATTATACAGCATAGACTGGTAACATCAGAGTTGCCAACACAACTATCAAATCTGTCAATAAGTAAGTGTTTCACTTTTTATAATAATGATGATAATAATAATAACAATAATACACTTGTAATGCACCAATTCAAAAATTAATGATCAAAGGCGCAGATTGTATAACCAGAGCAATTACAATGAGAAAAATGATGATAGAAGATAGTAATTATATGGATTGAAACAAATATGTTTTAAAGTTTGTTTTGAAAGAATCGAGTGTGTGAGAGTTTTGAATGGACATAGGTATCTCATTCCACAAAGATGAAGCCGAGAAAGTGAAAGTTTGCCGTCTGTATGTTTTTAATATAAATTTCGGAATACTTGAAACATTTCTATTAGTATACTAGACGACAACGAGAAGGGTTATATTGAATTTCGAAAGATGTGATGGTTGTTGATATCTCAAAGCTTTAAAATAATGTACACGAATTGTAAAAATGATATCTTTTTGAATACTGTAGGTATAACCAGTGAAAATTTTTTAAAATACGTGTAATATTATGATGCCTCAGAGTGAGGGAGCACACACGAGCAGCAGAATTTTGAATTTGTTGCAACCAAGCAATAAAATAAGAAGATAGACCAAATAAAAGGGAATTGTAGTAGTCCAATTTTTATATATCTTGTAGCATTGCTATAATTACAAGGTATCATTATCAGAGATTGTAGTTAAGCATTTTTTCCTCTGGTTCACAAGGACTGGTGCTTCAATGCTAATTTACTGGTCCACAGTGGGCACTGATCTACCTTTCTTACCCATACCAACTCTGACTTGTGTCTATCCATCATATATTGAAATTACAGTTTCTGTACTTATGTCGGTCAAAATAATATTTCTTACAATATTAAATCTACAAAAATCCGTTAATTTTATGAGATAATTGTACTGGTAAAAGCAGATTTAAGAGTTTACAGTAGACATCCATTTCACTGGCCACCTGCAAGTAAGTGTTACTTCAAGTAATTGAAGGTTTGAATACATTAACAAACTTTATAGTTGCTCAATTTTATTTGGCATTTGTCATAACTGTGCTTTAAATTTTTCATCGTTTTTAGTTGATGGTACTGTGAAGTTTCATGTTCCTCAGGAGTTTGAAGTGAGTTTAACAATACTTTAGATTTTTATCGGGGGTTGCTTGTGCTATTGGTGGATTGGTCAAAATCAGCAGAGCCAAGCTAAAGGAGGCATAAGTCAAAAAAGTGAAAATTTAGTTAGATACAAATTATGCAAATACTCCTTACAGTATTATATTTAACATTAACAAAATCAGTTAAATATCATGTTTCCTTGCGAAGTTATGAACAACCAGAGTTTAAACATGTAGAATGTAAGCTTTGAGAAAACTGCATTTGAAAATGTTGAAAATTGTTTATCAGGATAAGTTGCATCTGAACATTTCAAACTCAATTTGAAACTTATCATGATAAATTGTATCTAAAAAATTATTGATCACATTGTTCATGTTGTATGGAAATTAAATGTTATGTACAAACATGAAATATAGAGGGTTGCACTAAAAGTACCATTGGAACATGCTCTCAATAGGGACCTATTTTATCAGTTATTTCTGTTATTTCTACTAAAGTCACATTTTATGGATGTTTTTTTTTATTTAGGCAAACAATAGGAAGCATAAATATTAACAGATTTTTCTATATCTTGGGTTCTTCGGGCACGAGTAGCGCTACAATTTTCGTAGGCTTAATTTCAAATTATGCATACACCTAATAATGGAATCATACCGTTGCAAATTACTCATCTTTATTAATCTAAAGTTTTATTTATCTATTATGTTGTTCTGCCATGTCTTATGATAGGCCACCCTCACTCTAATGGGAGATGATCAGTCTATTCCTTGGAGGCTTCTTCATGTTGAAATTCTTGTCAAGGATCCAGATACAGGGGGTAAGTTTATTAAATGTAAATGGGTTTTTCACTACACTATTTAGTTTAGTAATGATTTAAGATGCTTTCCTGGTAATTTTAGAGTGTTGGACCATTCAAGTCTCACAAGATAGTGGTTATTTTTTATTTGGAAATACCCTTAACCAAGGTTACAACACTAAATCACCAATTAAATTACTATACCTGTAATATATAGGATAAATTGAACTGCTCACAGTTATTAAGAAAATTAAAGTGAGCTCTGCTTAGTAAGCCTGAGAAGTTATTGAAGGAGCTCACAAAAGCTGAAGCTCATTTAATTTTCTTTAATTGTTAATTACACTTTGTGTTATGTTTATAGATGGCAAGGCGTTAGTTCATAGTATGCAAGTTCACTATCTACATCAACTGGTTCAGTCAAGACTTATAACAGAAGAGAAACCACTCACAGACATGTACAATCTACTCCGTATCCTTTTCCTAGTAAATTTAAACAAGTTCTCATAAGGTAAAAGAGCGCCCTCATGCGTTTAAGAGAATTATATATCTTAATCTAATAAGCTAAATGCATGTAGAGCTTCTTTTTGAAGCTATAGTATAAAAGGTTTTTATTATGATATAATATATAAGAAAAAGTATATGATATAATACAATATACAATATGATACAATATATTATATGATACATTTATATGATACAATATATGATATAATACAATAATATGATACAATTTATGATATGATACAACAATATGATACAATATATTATATGATACAATATACGATATGATACTATATTTCATTTGTCATTTCCAGATATTGGCAAAAATGAAATTAAGTTGATTGATCTCATGTGTTTTACAGAACGGTTTCCCAAAATTAACAGAAGGAATCAAATAAAAATATATAAGTTATTTAGAAAATGATATGGGTGAGTAGGGTCTCAGGATCATGAAGAGACCACCATGAACCACCAGTAAAAAAGGACAACAGTACTGCCCTGAAACTGTACAACCAGAAATGAACACCAAGTGACAAACACAAACAGAAAACAGTTTACTGTCTGCTTGCGGATAACAATGCTCCTCATTACAAAATATACGTCATTCCTACCTACCTATTTTTAATAATCCTTTGACTTGCTTTTTGACTTTGGTGTTTGCTTCCCAGTTTAGGTTTTTTTTCTGATGACTACTTCAAGGTAATTAAATACATTCATAGTATCAATGTGATGATCATTTAGTAGTAAAGACATTAGCTGCTTTTTTTTAATGCATATAAAAATCTTTATTAGCCACTTGTTGTTTTCTACAGTTACTATAATTTTGTGATATCAGGTTGCTAATCTCAGCTTAAACCTCTGTCATGTAAATCTTGGCATCATGATATAGTAAAAAGCAATAAGAAACTAATCAAAGGTTAAACCCTTATCTGGTGATCAGATAGCTTTTGCCAATCATTGCAACTGGAAGTACTCAACTCACAGGTGTGTTTTCTCATTTGCATATAAATGTATGATTTTATTAAATGTACTAGAAATGTTTTTAAATTAATTAAAATGAAATATGGTAATGGTGATATGCATATCCTCACACATGTACAAACTAGTGTGTGTACAAACACAATCTATGGATACTCCTTGTTGTCAGGTAATGGTGATATACATATCCTCACACATGTACAAACAAGTGTGTGTAGAAACACAATCTATGGATACTCCTTGTTGTCAGGTAATGGTGATATACATATCCTCACACATGTACAAACAAGTGTGTGTAGAAACACAATCTATGGATACTCCTTGTTGTTACTCCTGTGAATGGAGGATACTCCTTGTTGTTACCACTGCAGATACATGTTACATGTTTATGCATGCATTTCTGTACACGAGTGCAACCGTGTATGTTTCTTTGCGTGGGCGGATGCAGACTTTTGAAAAAGGGAGGCCGGTAGAGAGTCAAAGTTACGGGGAGTACGGGGCAACTTTCCGGAAATTTTGGTCTTTAGATGTCCAAAAATGGCCTCAGGGGCGTGTTAAGGGATCAATTCTTGTATTATGATTACTGAATATTTTTCCGTTTTATAGACAATTTTAATGATATTTATGTACTTAATTTTCGGAATGGGGAAGTCGGAGCTGGTCCGGCCACTCCTTAAATCCGCCCCTGATTTGTTGGGTCACTGAAAATATATAGTAGTCTTTATGTACTTAAAAGCTCAAGTATGTTTGTTAATAACAGCCATTATCCTTTATGGAATATATTAGGAATCTATCTGAATTTTTCCAAAGAATTAATAACTCAATTAATACTTGGGATATGTGTATTAGTAATACTACCATTCAAGACTCAGCAATAGATTTGATCTAGAAGTATATTCTTAGAAAGTAGTCCATACCAGAAGTGTTTCTTCCTGGGCTACATTTATTTTAGTTATTGTATGTATACAGTAAATAATTTTTGTATTTGTATTTTACTTCAACATTAGGCCCATCGTTTAATGCGTGAGAGATGGGGAGAGCACATCACAATCACAGGGTACATAGAAGCACAGAATCTCACCCTGGCTTACTGGAGGTAAGACTATTTATTGGTTTTAATTCAACATGTAGAGCCCATGCAATTGTCGATGTGTGTTACGGTGTGTGATGTTGGTACTGTATGTATGTTACACTGATGTCACAAACGTGACTTTTCAAACAGCTGATTGTTATGAATTTTTGCATACCTGTAGTGTTGGCAATATAGTTGTGTTCCATTTTTTTTTAATATTTTGGATACAGTAAATACCAAAAAAATTGTCGGCCTTTCAGTCAGACGGCAAATTCCTTAACTACAATGTTTTCGACTGGCAAATCATATGACAGCACACACTATACAGATGGTTGCCATGGTAAATTATCTTGGGCAGTACATAGTTTTCTGATTTTGGTTAGCAGTGTTCTGATTGGTCAAATTATTTTTTGAAAACATCCGAAGTTCAGGTTGGACATTCCTAAAATCATTGTCCGATCAGGTTGGACATCCCTGAAATCATTGTCCGAGCAAAATGCTTAAATAATAGAGACGGTCGACTGAGAAATATTTACAGTATTTCAAAAGTTTACTTCATATTTTTTAACAAAATTTCTTCCCAGTACAACAAAATTACTCCTGAAAAATTCTGGCCCCCAATTACGAAATCAACGTACAGTACAATGTTAATAGAAACTGCGGTCCGTTTCAAATGGGTTGGTAATAAAATACTGGACAGAGTATTCGTTGATGATGATAAATGATAATACTTTTTAATATGTATATTTCAGGGCACAAAATTACAGTTTAGATAAATCAAAACACCAGTTGTACTCTGTAACCATATGTGTTGGCAAAGATTCATCTCAGCCATTGGATGTTAAACACACGCCACCATTATCCTCTTCAGAAGCTGCCATGGTCAACAGAGCAATCAAGGTAAAACAGTCACTTTCAGGGTATTTGGCAACATCACTAAATATGAAAAATAGGACAACCATCTCAATATTATTATAGGTGATAACCTACATGTATTTACCAACTGGACTTACACAAGTGTCGTCCTTGAGTAGTTTTTTTTTCTACAACCAATTGACTAGCCACTCTTCCTTACTTTTCCTCCCATACTGAATCTGTCTTGAGCATAGTCGACATCAATTAAAATGTCACCCTATATTCTCCCTTCATAGAAGATTTAGGGATGTGATGTATAAGAAATGCGATGTAACTTATTTTGAAGATTTTGTTTTATCTAATGCAAGATGTTGTCCATCGAGAGATTTCTAGTTGAATCCATGCTCATTTTACTTATTGTAACTGCTGCATGATTGTGTTTTGTTGAACATCTTCCATCCTAAGTGAAATGATTACTTGTTTATATTGTACCTATCTTGATTGTGCATTAGTGCTTCTTAAAGGGAAGTATTATATAATTGGCTCTGTCTGTTTTATGTTTTTTGTCTTTCTATATGAGATTATTTCTTTTTATCCAGAGTGAGATGTTGTCCATTGAAAGACTTCTAGTTGAATCCATCCTCATCAGATCAAAGGTTAAGTTAAAAGAATTACAACTTGATTTAAAGAAAGCTAACATTTCTTCTAAAGGTAAGTTAAGACTGTTGTGTATCAGATGTTAACTTCTTCCCAAATGATGAATTCAAAGATAGTTTGACTTCCAAGGAGGGAGGTTTCACATCATTACAAAGTACAAAAATGAAACGGGTGTTCTAATAGTGGTAGAGTAATATATGGAAGATGGCGTCATAAATCGCAGTGAAAGTGCGGACCTGGTGGGCAGTTGAATTTATGTTATTTAGTTATCTAAGATAGGCATGTTTGATTGAACCAAAGTCGCAGTGGGCACCTAACAGGAGTCTGTTCTCTACAATGCTATTCACATTATGGTGACAAAAACAACAAACAATCTGTAGCTTGATTGTTTAGCAATGTTGCTTGATGACTTGCATGCTTGTCTTCCAATCCAAAAGTTCCATGTTTAATCCTGGTTGCTTTCAGTCTTTTCTCAATTTAACACAAAATAATTAGCAAAATAAAGTAACTTTGTTCCTTGTTTTCTTGCAGCTGTAATTCAAGGCAACCCACCAGTGTTGAGTATTGCTATTGTAGAGCCGTGTGGTCAGTCTGAATATTTGACCATCTCAGTCGACATGCAGACTGGCTTATTCCAGCCATATGTTGCACATGCTGGTGTGTACTTGTTACTTGTTTATTTTTTACTTTCTCCTTTCTCATAGCTTTTTCTGGTTGTGGAACAATTTTTTTTAATAAAGATTATAAACTACTGTACACAAATAAAGAAACCATTACATATTTTAAGACAAGTAGGGCCAGTGTACTGGCCAAAACGCTGTGTTATGTGCATATATGAATGTTGCATTATTTCTCCAAACATCCACAGCGCCTTTGTTACTTTTGTAGATACAGTCAATGTCATTTACAATCCTAATTTCAAACTACTAAGTTAATTAAATAATTAAAATAATGGCTAACATTTATTTATATGAACATTACAACTACCAAGTTTACCAAAATAAACAAAAGTGTCTTACAAACCTTATTTTATACATTTTCATGAACTGCTTGTTACAGTAGCCCAGTCAGTAAGACCACATTTGTAGAGGGCGCCATCATCACACACAATCAATCTAATCATGACAAGACTCGCGTCGATATACCAATAAATGCTTAAATTGCAAGTAGCATTGTACGCAGCATAAAATATGTACACGTTTAACAAAGCGTAGTAGTAAATTATTTTACCTCATTGTTTTTTGCAGGAGCTGCACTTCTGGAAGAAATAGAAGAATGCCTGAACTCTGATCCTACAAAACTCTATCAATATATTATTCGTTTGAAGTAAGTTACAAAAATTAATATATTTGACAATATACTTGACATGAAAATCAGTTAAGTCAACAATCATACTAAAGTGCCCATTCACTTAATTGTATATTTTTATTATGATGCTGAGTAAATAGTGTTAAATTTGATTATGTATGGAACACTACCTGTTTTACACTAAGCATCAGGATAATACTCTGGAGCTGCCTCAGAACATCACTGGAGAACAGTGTTGATTCTCATCAACAATAAACACCGAGGATATCTTATTCACACGTGCACTTATGCACTTACAATTTAAAATACAAGAACTCTGTTTTTGCATCTTTTTTCTGTCTATGTTGTTTTGTTTTTAGTCAAAGTATAGGCCTATTTTACTAACGGGTTGACAAGACAAGCCACTCTGGCTTCTGTCACCCTGCTGTATTGGCTGTATTTCTATGTTTTTTCTCCCGTTTCTTTGGTTTGTTGTTGTTTGTTTGTTTGACTGTTGTTTAATAAATGTATTAGAAGCATGTAATGTAGTTTGTCAATAATAATTATAGCTGTCTGTGTAACTTAAAGTGTTGGAATCCAAATTCATTGTACATAATATTTTAATAAAGAAATTGTACAATAAAACATCTTTGGATTGGTTAATGGGATATCCTTAAGCCACAATCGAACTGGCCCTTTTTTGGTAAAATCTTGCCAAGCCCTTACCAAGGTAAATCTTAAGCTGGGTCCACACTATCAAGTTTTCTTTGACAAAAAGACTCATAAACCCATATAAGGTAGGGACATGTCCATGTATGGTCATGATGTGATGTCATCAGTACCATATATAGGCAAAGAAAATTTGTTAGTCTGGATTGCGCTTTACCACTGCCCGCACATTGATTTTCTTGGCTCAGTGAGTTTCACCATAGTTTCAAAGAGTCATGGTAAAGATTTCCAAAGCCGTGAAAATCAACTTGCTTGTTTTTAGCTGATGGTGACTCATGAGGGTTCATCAATTACAGCATTCACGCTTAATTTGATTAATTTTGCTAGGTGAAACTTTCTCAGTGAAACTGACTCGGTTAGTTTCACTGGGCAAGCAGGTCTCACTGAAACTTACTGTTTGACGGGAGTTACGGGCTTTGCATGTGGTTATTATGCTAAAATTATCAGTAAGTAAGTAAAAAAACTCCAGTGCAATACCTAGCACCACTACTTTAGTTTGTGTATTTTTTACTATTTTTAACAGATTTACAATTTGTATCGAGCACTGCAAACGAGCTGTGCAGCTTCAGCCTGTTATCTGCCTTGAAAGACTTCCTCTGGTGTCCATCTCGGCTGACCATCCCTTAACGAAGGTCTCCCCTAATCGTCTGTACCTCAAGTTAACCAAACACAATAACTACTATGTGGTAAGATATCAACCAATATAAATTTTTTTTTTTTGTAGATTATATATAATATTGTATCTTTCAGGGAGATTCCACAAAAAAATGTATGAGCTTTGGAAAAATATTGAAGGAGTAATAGATTTGTATAATATTTTGCCATAGCAAGTAGAATATTTGTCAGTTTCCCTTCAATTAGGTATTGATTTCAAGTGGTTGGTGTTTGCTTACAAAGTGCTACAACTCCAAGTTACATTTCAGACCTTATACAGCTTTATTCCAGTACCTACTCAGAAACCTTTAGATCTACATCATAGTCTACTACATACCTATGTTTCTGGTCCTAGTCTTTGGAATGTTTTCCTTGTCAATGCTTTTGAGTTTCCTTTTGCTACTATCTTTAAAGAGAGAGTTAAACTTACCTTTTTTCAGACTATTTAGTATCATAAAATAAACTCTATTATCTTTTTCTATCTATTTAATTTAAATGCTTGTGAAAGTGCTTAGAGGCTTCAAATGTGTTCTACAAATGCTCATCAATAGAAATATCTGGAAAAATAATGCTAAAAATCATCTTTTTTTAAGGTTGTAGAATTCATCACAGAGCTTGGAGGAGAGTTCGAAACTCAGATAAAATACTACCTCCTACGAGTACGACCTTCGACCTTCTATGATCAACCTTCCCATGATGCTCAGCAGTCGGATCCTGACACGACCAAGAGCTTCCTAGCTCCTTTGACCCTGTTTCCCATTGATCCTCAGAGTTTGGTGTATGGTCCTGATACAGTATTTGAAGGTAAGGCACTTTATATTTTTATTTCAAATTTATATTTTTTTGTATGTTAATTTACTTCCCATAAGCTGGCATCACAGAAAATACCATTAGAACACAATTTTTATCAAATTAGAACTTTCTATTTTTATATGCATATCTCAAATGAGTTGACATGCAACATGACTCATTTTATAATTACAGACCTCACAATCATTTTGAATTGTGTGATTAAAACACTGTTTTTTTATAACGAAATTGAAAATGTTTTTCCCTTCAGGAAACCTAGCTCCTAACAAAAGAAAGCATGGTCAGGATAACTTCCAGCATTCTTCCAATGTCAAGAAACGCAAATTTGATCATGAACAATACTTTCAGGATAAGCTGGCCCACATTACAGCACTCTGTGACATGCGTATTCCTTTCATTCAATTACTAGAAGAGGTATGCCTGATTATTTTAAAATAAATTCTATTTCAAAATAACTGTTTTTTTATAGTAATATAATTTGAGTGAGATATTTTGTGTTAAAACCACCAAGTTGTCACACAAAAACTTACTGAGAAATAAGCAGATAATTAAAGGAAATATAGGAAACTTGGGTATATTTTTTCAAATAACTTCAGTTGTAGTTGTTCAATAGTTATCCAGTTTTGATTTTTAACCCATCATTTTAAAGGGGAACTCCGGGATTAACATTTCTATGGACCTATAGAACAATTAGTTGAAACCTCACTGATAAACAATTAGTTGAAACCTCACTGATAAACAATTAGTTGAAACCTCACTGAT
>JAOTQE010113366.1:0-13067 GCA_025631205.1 Nesometra sesokonis
TAACCATATCTCAGTAAGTATAAAACCCATGAAGATGAGTCTGGTCTCATTTTAAAGCTAAAAAATAGCTCTATAAATTTACATACAACTTTATGCTATATAACGTGAATTTTTTACGGGAATTCCAAAATATAAAGTTCGAAGTTGAATAAAAAAAATATCACTTTTGTTTTCCTTCAAACTTTTGTGAGATATGTATCATGATATAAACAAGATATCCTGAAAGTTTGAAGATGGGCGCTCTAGTATTTTTTGAGTTAGAAACATTTTAGTGTGAAATTTAGGCGAAATTTCAGTTTCGGTGCCTAATTACATATTCAAGACCTAATTTAAATACGGAATTACCCTAAGATAAATGACAAAAATGTATAGGTCATATCATAAAACCTTTTTCATTTGAACAAACTCTGTATATTTTAGTGAAATATCTCAATTTTTTTTCGGATGAGACATTTAGCCGTTGGTGCCATGATCAATATACCCGATGAGAGCATGTACAACAATTCAACTCAATTTTCTTGTACCATTGCTATGCAGTTTGTTAGAAAAGTTGGAAGCGTAATTTTGTTAACACCTTAACTGTAATTGTGCAAAAATCGTTCATGCAATTTTTGTATTTGAAATTAGTTTCTGTAAAGTATTTTAATTAGGAATATTATATTACACTATGATGTACTTGGCTGAATTAAGCTCATACAATTCGATTTCCTGTGTATCACACAGTGTGAAGTAATAAATATATTTAAACTTGATTTTTTTTCCGAACACTTTGCCAAATTAACCGTAATGTGAGCGATTCAGAGGTCGTCTTATATATCGTGTTTCTCTTTTTATTTTGTGTCACATCCAACGGTATTTTTTAATATAGTAATGTAGTTCGATTTATATAGCGCCTTATACAGTAGTCTTAAGGCGGTGGACCAGTTGTTACACATTCATATGACGTTCTACGTCATTATATCGTCATGAGCAAATTGTATACACTGAGCTTAGGGTTTATAGTCCGTATTCAAGAAGGCTTTACCACCAGGACCATGGTGCGAGCGGGCCACGAACCCATGCTTCTGTTTCCGTTTTTGTTATTGCTCACGGTTCCCCTGCTTTAACCGCTCGGCCACAAAACAGCAAATTTTCTAGCCACTTACACTTTTACAGAATAGAACTATACGTTTTGCTTTATGAGGCTGATTGAGTAGCGTTGTTAGGTTGTAGGAACGAACCTAATTTGCGGCTAGATTATTATTATCTCAGCCCATCACAGATGAGCAACTTAATGTATAGAAATACAGTTCAACTTTATGTGCGGATACCCCTCGTAAGCGGACACCTCCAATAACGGTCACTCATTCAAAAGCCCGTTTGTTGTTCTTATGCATCTGAACCTCTCGTAATCAGCCACCTCCCGTAACCGGCCGCAGACAATTTTTTACTTAAAATGTTGATTGTTTTTTGTATGATATTTTATCTCTCATAAGCGACCACCCCGATAACAGGAGGTTCAACTGTATTCGAAAAGAGCGTCATCAAACAAAGACCTATGACTAATTATGGTATATATAATTCCATTTGCGTTTTTTAACAATAGGCCTATTTAAGTTGTGTGATCCCTTAAGCAATTAAGACAGTGTTTTTGGTGAATCAGTATAATATTGACAAGTTTGGTTTGTGGAAAATTGTACACATCAGAGCCTAGAAGTTTAAACCTTAAAAGGGCGTCTTTATTCGTTTGAGATATGGGTGGTGCGAAACATTATGCCCTACAAGTCATGGTTTGGAAAACCACGTTTAAAGCTTAGTCTTGTAAGACCAGCATTTGGGTTGTCTTGTTTTAATACGATATACAACATTGATTGTTTCTTAGTAGAAATGTATTTTTGTCAATGTTGCATTTTGACTTTTTCAGTATTACAGTTTTGGTGTGTAATTTTCTCTTGTTTATTAATTCAATGTAAAATATTTTTAACAATTATCTATTTGATGTGTATATGAGCGTATTGTATGTATTTTGTATAAAAATTGTATTAATTTGTTGGAATGTTATACTTGTTTGTAATCATCGGGAAAAATGCATTTGTCATATTTGATATTTTGAAATCTCAATTATGGTTATTTTTATTGTTGTAATATCATTATGAACGTTTACGACGAAGACATTGAAACAATAGCGAGGTTTCGCAAACTTACGAAATACGAATACGAAAACGGATACGTCATATATTCTTGTAACATTTGAATAGAACACCTTAAATATCATTCACAGTTGGTCAGTATTTTACGACGATCACCAACAATTCATAGGTAGAAAATTTGATATATTTTTAAACACATTTAGAAACTTTAAAAAATCGGAGTGTGACGTATCCGTTTTCGTTTTCGTATTTCGTAAGTTTGCGAATCCTCACTAATAAAACTGTGCACGGTTAACAATGGAAACGTCATTAACTTTTAAAGACTTGTTGCGTAGAATTCTGGTGATGATGTCAGTAAATGTTGTTTCGCCAGTGACATCACAAATAGAGACAAAATGTTAATCACGCGTACACAGAAAGAAGCGCGTAGGCACAAACTGGACGCTATTATTTGTTAATCACTGCACGCGCGCGTTTTGCGCCTGTTTAAGCACCTTTCTTTACGCGCGCAAAACAGTTTGTACCTCATCGAAGTGTCAATGACGAATACGCCATTTCATGGTTTCAACTGCGATGTGGGTTACCAAGGTCTAGTAATAAAACGACGCGCGGCTCTTATTGAAAGGAATACGATTGCTGCGCTTCGTTTTATCACCTGATCTTAATATGCACATGCGCAGTTGAAACCGTGAAATGGCTTATTAGAGGACGTTGTACTTAATACATTTTCTACCGTACTGTTTATTGTACCATTTTGGCTTTAAAAGGTTCTGTGCTGAACGTTGTTGAAAATTTGGGTTGTATTTTTAGAGTACGGTATGTTTTCAGTACACACATTTTACTTTTTTTTCTGTATCTTCATCATTATATAACTTAAGATCCTAGACTAATTACGGAATAAATTTGTTCATTTCATACACTGTCTGTATAATTTTATGAAACATTTGCGGGATAATTTTATGTAGGCCTATGTTCATTAATGCACGTAAAAAGACAAGTTTTTTTTGGCCGGGCTTTGGCCAACACAAAAAAAAATTGTTTTTAGACCGTATTCTGTTGTTTGAAGTTACGCTTTCAAAACGTTTTAGAATAATCAAGTTTTTATCTACTTTTTATCTATTTTTGGCATTTTTTGGCCTTCTCTACATAGAGCTTTCGATTTGCGACGACGTGAAACCTGGAACGCGACAAGAAAAAAAGGTGGAGAACTCGACACACACTTCTGCTAGGCGCACTATAGCGTTGACACGAGGTCAGTACGTTCCACGCCGTCACCTTTCGAAAGCTTTCTATTATTCGTCAGTGACACTACGAACAGTTTTTGCTGAAATACGTTAACTTTAACGGATGACGTCATAAGTGGGTGGAGCTGCGTTAACAACTACGGTAATTTCCAGATTTAACGTACTCTGGAGAACGTTAGTGACGTTTTACGTAAATCCGGCGAATGCGCACTTCGATTTGTTTACAAAAGGGGCGGAGATTATCGCGATGCTAAGGGTAAAGTTAACGTTAAAGTTTTTAGGCGCAAACTACCTACTAACTATTCCAGCAAAGTCACTACCTCGTCACCTTTTCTTGGGAGTTCTGCTCTCGCTTTGAAATCCGGTAATTGCTACGTTCATGTTACTATACAGCAGTTTATCACATGACAGCGTGTCTCATATTTTGGAGAAATATACACTTATATATAATGAATCTGAGACAATGATTAATTGTTTTTTCGTAATGAATTGAACAATTGAAATAAACTGTTAAATCTATTGATTAAAATGTGCCTCAGTACGACTTATTTGCCTTTTATTGCAATGTTTTTAAACAATGTTTATATATAGGCCAATATATACTTTTCCATATCCACCAGAGCACAATACGCCACATTTACAGAATTAAGCACATGTTTTCTAACTCGCCGAGCCTTTACGAGTCCTTAAAGGGAGTCTTTTAAGGGAGTATAAACTGAGACTACCAGGCTGGTATTTTCGAAAGTGTACTAACTTTAGTCTAGGACTAAATTCTGATCTAATCTGGCACTAACTGACTGGTATTCTCAAAGGTTACTGACGTTTGTCTAGATACAAGCCCTAGACTAAAGCATTCTAAATTTTGTTTGCCAAGAAACCAGGTTTATGGAGAGTCCAGGATCAACTAGTGCTGTTTTAAGGTTATTCCTGGACTAACTTTCGAGAATACCAGCCCTAGAGTCTCAGGTATAAACCAGGTTCGTACAGAAACAAATCCATGACCTCGGGATTAGCAGGCATTCAGGTTAACCACCAAACTTGTGCCACTACTTTTTCTTTCCATGTTTTTACCCTCGCCCCACTGAAGTGGGGAGAGGGTATTGCAATGAGCTCCGTCTGTCTGTCTGTCTGTCTGTCTGTGTGCGCGTCTGGTCTGCATCCATTTCACAAAAACTAGTGGGTCGATTTACTTCAATTTTTTAGATAATGTTAGAATCAACCGTATCTAGGTCCTCCCGAAGTTTGGTGCTGATCCGCCTTACCACATGAATTCTGTTTGATTTTGTTTCTACTGCCCTCTTGTTTTTGATCATTAGAAGATATCTCTCACAGTAAAAGTAGCAATATGGTATTGCAGTGAACTCTGTATGTATTTCTGTCTGTCTGTCTTTTATCTGATGAGTATTTTCTGGCTGCATCTGTAACTCAAACAATATTGTTATGATTTACTTGGAAATTTAAAAAATAATGAAAACTATGGCTTTAAGCTGTTCACAAGCAAATGAACACTCAGACAGGGAAAAGACATAACCCCCTTCAAAACATAGGCGAGGGTGTAATCGTTTACGATTACTGTACTTTGTCTTGTTTATTTGTGCATAAATCTTGATAAGTAAACCACAGATTCTATTTATCTCTAATATGTGCACAATGATTTGGTATAGAGATCAGTTGACGAGTTTTTTTTTAGTGTTCGACGTTTCTTTACGGCTACGATAGATATTGTTTTACAGAAACGTGTGTGGTTTTTTCTTTATTACCGAAGTTCTTAGTGTAATGATACGTGCATAGAAATAGCCTCGTGAGATCAGTTGACGGCTACTTAGATTCCATATCTCAGGATCCATTTAATCATAGATTTAATGGATAGTTTTGTTTTCAACTTCGTGACTGACCGTCTTCGCCATTTTCACAGATAAATCGCATGTATTATGTGCCACAAGGGTTTCGGAGAATTTAATCGTTAAAAATCTGAATGCTTAGAAATGAGTAGGCCACCTGTTTATTAAATTGCCTTTGATACATTATCAGTCTGAACATCTCATCCTGGAAATGGCTATTTCGAGACATGTTTTGAGGTTATTTATTTTAATAGAGAAAATATCGATTCAAAATCAGGTTTGCAGCGTTTATGCTAATCAAAATAATGTACATACTCCCCATGCTCTTGAACGGCAAGGATATAAGGAGTAAAAGAAGGATGACATTCTAATAAGATGCGTCCTTTACACGACTCAGTAATAGACAGACCGACCAATGGGATGGCTGCACGATATTACTGAAATTAATAACATCTACTCGAAACAGACCAACTTGAAATACCGTATAAATTTGTAAGTCTGGATTTGCTTGGAGGTAATTTGGATTTTTTAACTGTTTTTTTTTTACAATAATCTAGGTTTCGGTAATCTAAACAAAGCCTATATGTTTCCTCTTTCGGTAATAATAATAATAATCTGCATTTCACCATTTATGGGTTTCTTATTCTACGGTCTCTACTTTCTATACGCAATTGACCAGTACACGTAACAACATTCCCTATGACTGACTTTCCATCCTTTCTGCAAATTTGCATGGTTTCGACAATCTGGGTTCCACCAATGTTTGTTTCTTGGAATTTAAGGTACTGTATGTAAATTTCAGTTTTAACAGTTTAAAATGATAATATGTGTTCTGCACCGTTCGGGTTATGGCACAGTTAGTGTTCTGCGTTTCAGCAATTTTGGTTTTGTGTAATTTAATTTCTACAGGTTGAGGTTTTTGGTTCCAAAAATCTTTAGGTTTAGGCAATTTTGTTTGTTTTTAAATCAACTATGGTTTTAAAAAAATATTGTTGGAAAAAAGATTCGGGAATATGTGGCAGAGCCAAGGCAAAGGATGTATAAAATTGAGTTATAAAAATTATGAAACATTATCTTTAACATGCAAAAAAAAATCAGTTTAATACGATATTTTTTGTGAAGTTATGAACAGAGTTCGAAAATTTACAGAGTACGTTTTGGAAAAACATTTGAAAATTGCTTGTCAGTATATCGTAACTAAGTAGTGTCATTTTAAATTGAAATTTTCAAACATGTTTTGATGATCTGGACATGTTTAATGTAGTATGACAGTTGAATATTTATACTGTATGTTCTTTTAAATTAAACAAAAACGTTCAAAATGACATTTTTTTTGTTTCTGCCTGTTGTGGAAAACTAGCTCTGTGACTTACCCTTCCGTTAGCTTGTCTCTGCCATGTTCTGCTTTTGTTTCCGTCTCAGATTTTGGAATTGACCAACTTGTCACCAGATTCTCGTGGTCTCATGCTATGTAAGTATCATCAGTATGCAGGATACAATTTGTCACAAGTCACACATATAGACTGTCGTATGGTTGTTATACAGGTTACGTGTAACGAATTGTATCCAGCACAATGCCAGATACTGTGTTGCAGTATCGTGATTCTTGTATTTATACAGTACGAGAATCGGCAATTTTTTCAAGATAGGCCTACTCATCCCCATTTTGAAAAACTCGTACAGTACCATTAAACGGTGGCAAATCTCTCATGCAAGGGACTTTGATTAATGAGGTCAGGATTCCAATGCAAGCATGTTTGCACCATTTAAATTGCAAAATGTCCTTCTCAATCCTGTCATGGAAACCTGTCAGGTAGTTCCTGTGCATCAGTAATGCATAAACTGACCTGGATTCATTCTGGATCTGTCCGTCTGTTGAATTGTCACGTAAATGCATTAATACTAATATTAAGTCTCACCTTTCAAACTGTTCTAATAACAGACAAAATAGTACAAAACGTCTGGGAACTCTCCAAACATTCAAATTTGCATGATATCTTCTTAAGAGTAAAGAAAACGAAGCTATTAACTCAAATATTGAATCCATGTTAAGATGAAGATGTTAAGATAACATTTAATTGATGTTGGTGTATTATTATTTTAATCATTATAATAGGCCTAATGCTGATGTGAATAATGTATTGATGTTAATAGTGGCGATTATAAACCTACCACAATAAAACTGTAATTTTGAACTTGTAAAAGATGACAAATATTTTGTATAATTTTTTAAGCTCGTTTTAAAGTTTATTTACGGTGAAACTATTTCCTAATATTGAGATGAGATGTATGCTGTTCGCCTACTATACTGTATTTTTGTTGTTTCTGCATACTAACATTTAAATTCTACTTGTGTGTTTGTACCAATAAGCAGTTCGAAAGCAATATTCCTCAAGTGATGAATCACTAACACATTTCTAGAATGGTTCAAAAGGGTACCGATCTCCTAAAGCTCAAGACTAGGATTATGCTAGGAGGGTGTTGCAGCAATAAAATGCCAGAAAAGGTTCATTGTCGTTGACTAAAAACATTGCATACGATATGAATAAGCCATACGGACGAGGCTAAATGTGACATACCAAGCCAAATGAGACATAAGTCGCAAATGCTAGTTTTCCACAATAGGCAGACATTTAAAAACTGTCAATTTTTTCAAAATTTATTTTATTTAAAAAATGTACAGTTCATATATTCAACTTTCATACTACCTTAACAATTTTCAGATATATGATCAAAAAATATTTAAAAAATGCAATTTAAAATGACCTTGCTTAGTCAATGTATACAGATAAACAATTTATAAATGCAGATACATTTTAAATGTTCGAACTTCGATTGTTTATAACTTCGCAAGGAAACATCGTATGAAACTGATTTTTTTTTGCACATTAAAGATAATAATATGTAGTTTTATAATCCATAAAAAACTCAATTTTCCATTTTCCGACTTATGTCTCATTTGGCTTGGCTCTGCCACAAATAGGAAACTCACAATCACGCAAACAGAAGCTTAGTAAATTCAACTACGTTGGCGGTGAAATCTTTGAGCTGAACAATAGCAGATACCTTCATTGAAGTTTGATGATTCTCATCACATCCTTGAAGCAAAATGTAATCAATTATTATAGGAACATCTGACGAAAACAAAAATGTACTCCCTGAATTTTTTGGCAATATCTAGGTTTATATCACATTGATCAGTGTCCATTCATCTAATAATTTAATTTCCATGTTGCACCCGTACTATTCCTGTCTAGAGACCAAAAACGTCTACCACTATACCTTGTACTATAATGTTCTTTGTCTGGAGACATATAACAGTAGAAATTCAAGTGACGGAAATCGTGACTGCCGCAATACATATTTTTATATGAAACCATTTTATTATACGTGTTATTTCTTAATAAACCACTGTCTAATGTCTCTTCAGACAATAACAGCATACTACAGGGAATATGTCGCTACTGTCAAACTACGTTCATGCTGGGATCATTTTTTTTTCTAGCCAAACTGGCTAAAGTTTGCTGAATATTTTAGCAAACATAGAGATTTTTTAAATACAAATTCTAAAAAAAAACAATAAAGATGGCCGCAAAGTGGACAGTTTTTGTTATTTTCATTTAGCCAAATGGCGAAAAAAGGTCATTTTTATTTAGCCAACTGAAAATTCCATTAACCATTGGCGACATGGCGAATGGTTATAGGTGAGGAAACATTGCCTTGTTTCTTGTCTCATAGACAGGAACAGTACAAGAATTCGGTTAATGCTGTTAGCCAGCGTAAATAGAAGTACCATACTAGCGCGAATAAAGACCTAAGAACTGTTTTATCCCTCTTTGAACACAAGAGCGCTAAGGGGAATTCACTTATGCGGACAACTGAGACCGACCGGCAATGCTAGGAGTACCGACTTACAAATGCGTGTTCAAGTTCAACCTGGCGCTTATTCAAATCAGGGTCACTTATTCAAATGAGTCGATGATGAAGCAGTTTACGTTTAATTATCCGAAAGAGGAGCTTATTCAACGGGGCGATTATTCGCTTGAGTCTATTGATTATTATTCAATTTTCCCATCCGATATCATGGATAGGGTTCTAATATTGTTCATAAAATAACACTGTGAAGACATGTTTTGAGGAAACTAATAAGCCATTTCACGGTTTAAACTGCGCATGTGCGTTACCAAAATCAAGTAATAAAACGACGCGCGGACCTTATTGAAGGAATTTAATAAGCATTTCACGGTTTCAAATGCGCATGCGCGTTACCAAGGTCAAGTAATAAAACGACGCTGGGATCTTGAAAAGAATATAATTGCTGCGCGTCGTTTATTACTTGGCCTTTATCTGCACATGCGCAGTCGAAACCGAGAAATGGCTTATTGCCCGCGCCCATCGTTTTATGACTTGACATCAATCTGCAAAAGCGCAATTGAAACCGTGAAATGGCTTATTAATAAAATTAATAATCGTAAAACCATGACGCAATTCACTTGTTATTCAGTTGTAGCGAGAACATGAACGGCAGAGGCTCTAAGCTACGCAGTGGTAATTTTACGTTTTCCTTGATTTGATATCGCACTACGTAAAGGCCAAGTGTAGACAACAATCTAAATTTGTTGCAAGGATATTTTAACGTTGATTTTGGATGTCTTATTTTAGGGATTTTTCTCAGGTTAGATGCCAGTTGACAGAAGCTAGGTAGACCTGGCCCAACTGAATTGTTTATCAATAAACTTAGGCTTTAACTTGGCCTGGGGGATGAGGTTAAATCTCGCTCAGATACCCCAACCCAGAGGCGCAATCAGGTATCGGGATAGTGGGTGCTTAACCCGGTTAGACTTCGACAAGCAAACAAAAAAAGGCGTTATTGCCTATTATTTAGGGTTATATTGGTCCCTGAAAGGGGTTTTCTGGGCCAGGATGTTCATATACACGCGTCCCACTCATTTCTCCTCTTCCGCTGCCTATGTCTTTGAAAATTTCCATTAATTAATTGACTTATAATAATATTAATTGTTATTATTTCTTTGCCTTTTATGCCCTTTATTTTCGATGGATTCTAACAAATTATGTTCTCGCTGTAGCAAAATTGTATTCGGTTCCGACTCGCACAATATTTTGTAACTGCTCATACAATATTTTTTTTTCAAAGACATGAGCTTACGAAATAACATAATGATCGCAATAAAAGACATACGAAGCGACGTGTCTACTACCTAGCATTTTATTACACTCTTTATAAATGAGATATACAAAACAAGTGACAACAGCACTATGGATTTATTGTAACGCAATGTGCTATGATTGTCAATTTCTATAAATACATCTATTGATGAGATACGGTGTGTTTGTAAAATGTCTACTTAAGTATGACACGCCAAAGAGCAAGTACGATAACATTTGCCATTTTGCGTTCCACATTAATCGACTAAAAATATCGCATATTGAAGCGAATAATGCATTGTTTCCCGTAGGATAGTCTATTTCAAGGTGCGGAGGCCTAACATTTTCTACTTACAGTACAGTACTATTTAATTTTTTCTATTAATATTTTTACAAAATTTCTTGCACGTTCCCGTTTTATTTCGATTGGTCTCCAACGTTAACCAAGGAATGCTTCGCTCCACTGAATTTAACGTAAAAAACTCGACAAAAATACGTCTATGCCGATAGTGAATTACGTCAAAACCCGAAAGCATTTTAAAGTATAGTTTTCTTGATAACGTAATTGTACCCCGACGGCTAATGACGTCAACATTACATCAAAGCATGATTTTATTTAAAATTCAATGACGTAATGCCACACAAGATACACAAGTTTTGGTGATCAAAGCCATCATCTTCCTGGAACCATTTCGAAGAATAAAAAATGCACACTTTTGTGTGTTGACCTTTAAGTCCAGCTGTCAAATGTTCGTTACGAGTTGTTGAAAAAAAGTAAACCTCTGTATAATCCGGACGCCATCTATCGCTGGGTCATCATGGTGACAAACTCTACAAGAAGAAAATTATGATTAATTTATTACAACCGTCTGATGGTGAGGATAAAGCAGTTTCCGGCGGGTTTTTTTTTCAGATTTGTTGTAGACGGCATAGGGCCACGCCGCTGCCATACTCGGTGCAAGCTTATCGCGTCAAGGTAAGGAAATATTGGCATCTTACACAAGGAAACAAGCAAGAGTGGCCCTGGCGTATTTGGAACTCGGGTCTTCAAGAAAATAAAGTGATAACTGAAAATGCTCATCTGGTTTGAGGAGAGCATAGTATAAATTTCAGTTTTGACAACAAAATAAGCCTTAGCGGTCACGCGATGCCAACAATTACATAATTGATTGGAAACATCCCAGCACCATAGAAAGGGCAAACGATAAAATCACCAGGCGTATAAAGGATGTGATATGGAGGAGAGGAGACCGTGAACCGAGACGAAGGGGCCCACTTACTGTGCATACAACCCTGTGGTTGCCTAACAGTAGAGCCGTCACTCTGAGGATGACCTCCGTCGAGGGAGGTTGGAACTGTCAATCAGGTTAGTTAAAATTGTATAATTTATCAACATTGAAATGTATACTAAAATGAAGTGATGGTTGAAATTGTGTGACGTTGAGTTAAATCCACGAAAGGAGATGAGTGTCAATACGATGATGTATATCGTGCAGTATGCACTGAAAAAAAGACCCGTATCGATTTGGGAATCCTTGATCAATCACACCTTCCAAATTCAAATCCAAGGTACGGCCCTGGAAACGAACACGTCGTCTCTCTGACGACTGGGATAATCATGTGGAAATCGACTTGATAGGCCTATTTATGTAGAGAGTGCTATACAAAAGCTTGCTTATTAATAATATTATTATCATCGTCATCATGGTCATCGTATCATCATTAGTATTGTGACAAAGGTTGTTCTTGTTTCAAGTATTATAAAGACCAGGGGTTTGGTGAAGGGGGTGCTCAAACTTGGGTTGGATTTTGACAAGCAAAACAAAAAGATAAAAACAAAACTTTTCCCCCTATTTTCCACTATTTTACCCCATCTTTCTTTATAGTCCTACGAAAGGAGGGGGTGCTCGAGGCCCAGACTTTCAAATTTGTATTCTAATTTTATTGTTTTTTGCCGACGAAGGGAGGTGCTAGAGCACCTGACCACCCTCCCTGGATAAGCCACTGAAGACAGTAAATACATAGGCCTAACGTATATAACAGTTCCAAGCAAACACCAATAAGTAAAAAAAAAATGTACCTTCGTAATTAACTTGGCCATCGCCGTCAATGTCGGCTTCTCGGATCATTTCATCGACTTCTTCGTCCGTTAACTTCTCGCCTAAGTTTGTCATTACGTGTCGAAGCTCAGCAGCACTATATAATTAGAATAAAATATAAATAATTAAGAACTATTAATACATTCTTTTGCGAATGTATGCAATTAATAGAATAATCAAAATAATCATAACCACTTGATCAGATAAAACAAATACATTTTAACGAACGCCACCGTGTGCTAACTATATTACAGTTGAACCTCCCGTAAGCGGACACCCTCGGGTCCGGGAAAACTGTCCGCTTACGGGAGGTGTCCGCTTACGAGAATTTCAGCTGATAGAGGGCCAATAATCAGCACAAAATCATAAAAATCAACGCAATTCGTAATAATTTTTTGTTACGAAAAAAACCGCAAAACGTAAAAGGGGGGTCTCGCAAAACGTAAAAACGACATGTTTTGTTACGGTTTGCGGTTGTGTTATGTTTTACGGTCCCCGGGTACGCAAAACATAAAACAATGTCTCAAATCGTAAAACTCCTATTGATTAGCGTTTTTTATATTGTTTAACTGGGCGGTGCGGTAGGAT
>JAOTQE010113377.1:0-13067 GCA_025631205.1 Nesometra sesokonis
ACGATGGCGTGTTTCTCATTGCTTGGAGTATGCATTATACTTTCTTACTTGAAGTTGATTAGTGGACCTTTCGGATTACCATTTTAATGTTATATTTTAATCCATTCTGTAAGTGGCGGGTTTCCCGCTGTTGGATGTAAATGAAAATAAATAAATAAATTAATAAATTAATTAATTAATTAATTAATATCAACAAGTTCAAAACTCTGAATCAGTTAACCATTACATTATTTTAAATTAAATAACATAACAGCAACGTATATATCCAAGCTTTGAAAGTTTATGTTTAACGACTAGTTTGGTATGTAGTTGATTCACAAGGGAAAAACCGATTCCATGGATCTGTATTATTTCTTGAGATTTTAGCTCTAGTTTCAATAAACAATACGGAGGTGCAATGTGTCTAGTATTATGGTGAACAAGCACAACCCTGCTGCGTGAAGCTCTGACATTCGCAAGAGGTCCGAAAACGGTCACTCGATATTTGACTCAATTATATCTGACCCTATGAACACAAATGGGTCAGAAATGCGACAGAATTAAAAGACTGGTCAATTTTTTTAGAGGTAATGCGAGAAATAATGATTCATGGAAGGTGCGATGGTAGGAATTAAGGATATTTTGGTCGCAGAGTATTTTTATAATTTTGTTGACAATATTGGCGGTGGAACTAGGTTGTCATGGGGTTCATCTTGAAATAAAAGTTGAAATAAAATGCACCAAGTTTAAACAAGAATTAATTTAATGAATAAAAAAAGATAATGTTATTTGACAATTTTACACAGCCTTCTTCACAAGGCTTAATACGAAGAAGCACTAGTAAAGCATAATGATACAAATTTTAAAAAAAAGATAAAACAATTATTATAATTAAATATTGTGATATATTTTAATATTTAAATATAAATTAAGTAAATATATTTAAAAATGTAAAACAGAAAAAAAAAAACATGGGATAATATTTTAAAACAATTCAACTCTTAGGCCTATGCTTCGACTGGATTTATTAAAATTAATATCTTATTGTTAAACACATGTAGTTACAACTATAGAGTAGCAACATTTTAAGAAGGAATGACATAAAGTAATCGATTAATTTGAAAATTGTTAAATACATAATGGACTTAAACGCTCCAGATATTACTGCATTGTAACATGTCTAAAGGACTATTCAAAAAAACTACTTTTTTAAAGACAAATACTTTACATCGCGCACAGTTAAAGAGGACAGTATAATAAATACTTGTTTTCAGCAATAACTTCACCAGCGGGGAAAAATACCGTTGTCTAATTATGATTAATCAAGGAAAAAACTAATATAAAAAGGTACACGACCTTTAAATCATTAAGTAATGTAATTAATGTTGTTATTATTCGTTTTATTGTAATTAAAGATCACTCTTTTATTCCTTTGTTAGTGCTTTTATACATACTATACTTAAAAAAATATTACTTTGCCTTTGTATTCTTTTTTTTTCTCAGTATAGATTTAAAATACCACTACAATTATTATCCAGGAGCTAACAGCTTCCTGTATTATCTAATATGGCTAGACTTATTAAAGCGGACTGGATGATAACACACATGTACGGTACTTCAATAGAAAATATTTAAATTTAATTCAATCAGAGAACAGTTACTTAATTAATTTAACTTTTCCCTGATTCAAGACATTGAATCGGTAATTTCGTGGAAATAAAGTGAACATTGAACGTTGAACAATTAGAATATCGCCCTCAACAATCGATACGTAGTTAAGTACGGCACAATATGAAACAAATTCCATGAATATCTTTTAACTCTTTATTTTAACATATTCATACACATTTGAATATATTCTCGATGAGCTTTAACCAAAGATGTATAAAGACAAATTAAGGAACTAACATTGTGTTCCTTTACTACTATACTAACGTATTTTATGACAATTAAAAATTCAATTAATTCTATTAATATTATATGGAAATAAAATGTTATTATTTTATATATTTTTTTATATTTTAAATAATTATTGTCACGTGAAGAATGACAGAAAAATTATTTTTTTAAAGAAGGTGCTTGTTTCGAAGAAATAGGCTTATATGATCATTGCATCATCATGCTAAAAAGTGCAAACATTCATTAAATTTTAAAAGCTGGCAACCTCTATTATTTTGGACATTTTTCGATGTAAAAATCTTATTAAACAATTTTTAAATTCTCAGGTTTCTAACTTTAATGTTACTTTAATATGAACGATTTAATTTAAAAATCAATGGTTATGACTTTTTGTTCAATTTCGGGTGACAACATCTTCAAATTTGTACACTTGTTTACACGAATGACTATCCGAAGTTTTACAACACTTACTGAAAACAGCTACAGTGAAAAAGAAGCAAGCCTATATTAGTCAGAATATATAAAAAAAAAAATTTTCCTTTTGTAAGTTTTGAGATGAAATAATTGTAAACTATTTGTTTTATAACAAACTATTTTGAAATATAAGGCCATAAATGTAGTTAGTGTCTATATACAATTTCAGTTAGAATTGACCTATTATTAATTAATATTGAATACGTATATTCTTACTGATCACGAGCATGGCTGAATAAAAGATTCATAGAAATAATACTTTAAAATACAGACTGACATATTGGTGAAATTAATATTCTAACACTAATAATATATCGATAGACCTGTTGATATTGGTGATAGTGTTAAAAGTCGGAAATCTAAAACAACGATTAAGTAATTTTCGGTTGATAAATACATTGTATTTTCTCCCTATAATTACATTCACTGACCGCCGTCAGTTTAATGTTATTAATATTAGGTCTAAATGCGTTAGCATGCAAACGTTAATTAAATTACTGTATTACATTCTTTTCGAATTTACTATTTTTTCTCATTGAAAGATGGAGTTTCATAAGCCAGCCTTTTTTGTGATAGTCGTCAATTCCCCAACCCCTTGTTCTTCACTTTCATTGTTTTTAATGTAGGCCTATTCTATCTAATAAAATAAATCTTATTTCGTATTACTAAAGTGCACTTTCATTAGCAATATTCATACCTGTTAATTTGTTTTTAGTTAGGAAACATAATCAACTTTTTAAATCCTGCATCCGTTTTCATACAATAATTTTTTTTTTACAGTAGGCATAACAAAAATATTGTATTTTGTACTGTAATAATTACGCGTGTAGTCAACGAGTTATACACGCGTTAGCAACGCAATGCATCTGCTTAAGAGTACATACGGGTAATGACCTAATGTTCGAATAACCGCCACGTGCATTTTGACTAATTATAATCATACAATAAATATGTTGGATAAATTTCTTTCATTCAATCAGCTATCGTTACCTAACGGTAAGATGACAACTCACTACCATTACATGACCCGTTCAATTGCTGTTATAGTGGTTCAAAATATTTCATCCATCATCACAGAATCAGGTGTCCAAATCCTGTTCGATTTTCAATCTCTTTTCCAATAACAATTGATCCAATCGAGGGCGGTTACAATATAAATAGTACTGTACTAAGCAAGGCAATCATATATGATGAAACAGTGAATATCGATGATCAATATATTTGCTTATTTCGGAAACTGGATTACAGTAAATTCTAGTCACGTCTTGTAGGGTTGTAGACATGGGGAGGGATGTTGTGTGGGGAAGATCGTCCCACTATAGGTCCGGTAAGTGGGATGTGAAGGACATTAACTTACCTTTGAGATTTTATTATTGGAAATTAGTTTTTCACTCCCTACAGACTCATATTATGGTTTAGTTTCATAATCGAGATATTCGCACCCCACACTAAAACGCACCCACGGACGTGTCTCGTAAGAAATATTGTATCACGAACATCCGTTTAGAGTTACTGTGATATACGAACCTAAACAACAGTCAAATTTCCCTATAATCGTCGCCATATTCAATATTAATAATAATATAATGATTTAAATTTCGGAAATACGCCGAACGTTTTACATTTTTGTTAGAAAATTAATGTCTGCTTCGGCTTTTGCTAATTTTTTTTATTCAGTTTCTCGACATTGCATCATCCAGTCAGGTTACAAAGCAAGATTGTCGTCAGTTCGAGAGACTGAATACAAAATTAGCAAAAGCCGAAGCAGACATTAATTTTCTAAAAAAATAATGATTACCTGAAACAATATTAACTATTATTTAAGTGATTGTATGTATTTAAATTCAATCAACTGGCTCATCATGATATTATCAATTTACTAACGAAAGAAAAAAAGAAGAAAACTAGAGGAGTATGTTTGTTATGTCGGCCTGAGATATCACTATGCTGTCCTAAGGCTATGGGTCGCGTGTACTAACGAATCTACTAGCAACCTTTAAAAAAAGAAGAAAAAACACACTCGACTAAGAGTCTGTTAGCTCGACGCCAGTCAATATACAAAATTGTAGCAATAGAAAAGATCTACACGCATCAACAAACAGCTAAAATGACTTTGTAGGCTTACAGAGCCGACTGTTCATTGTGGCTGGGACACCCGAGGGCCTATATTTTGCTCTATACACACACAACTGACGGTAGCCTTTTATAACAAGTAAGGCTCACAAGTTAGGATCAAAGTGCCGAGCCACTCGCAACATAGCGGGTTGCTTTGAACAATCCGAGAACAATAATAAGAACTTGTATTAAATTAAATTCTGCCCAATTTGAGATGACTGGTATAAAGAAAACCTTAAAATATATAGGCGTACTTGTACTTTAGTGGATTCTGTTTGAACCGCGTTGGTGTACTTAATAAATAAATAATATGAAGTTCACCATGAGGAATATTGTTAAAATTCTCGATGATGACACAACAAATGTCGAAATATTGAATAAAAAATGGCATATTTTTTTTCTCTAATTTTCTGAAATTAATCAGCGGAACTGCTGATTTTTGTTTTAGTAGATTCCAACTATTTCAATTACATTTATTTAGGAAAATACCATTTAATAATTAGAAACAGATTGAAACAAAACAAAGGCCTAAAGTATTATACTGCACCAGTTACATTTAATTATTTATGTTCTTTCATTCAACAATTAATCTTTGAAGAAATATAAAATGTCTGTACCGGTACCAGATAAAATGTCTGTACCGGTACCAGATCAGTAACACCAATTGATAAGATTTGTTATCATAATTTCATTTTGCATTTATTTTGCTTTTAATGACAGTTTAAAACTGAGACTATAAACTTTTCATTTATAGGTTTTAAATAATGTTTTTATAGTTGACGAAGAAAGTGATCTATCCCCGGTAACGCTAGACAAATCTGTCTTCGAGAGCCGCGATTTAGTCGAGATTCACTTGATCTAGTTAAAGTTCTACTCGTAGTTCGTTTTAAAAATAAGAAATGACGTCATTTTAAACTTTTAGTTCGAACTACGACTAAGAATACGGGCGTAAATATTATCAAAAAATCTAATTATAACCCTACGAATTAGTAAAATTTTGCCGACGGTCCCACGTTTCGAAGACACTCAAGTTGCCATCGATCGATATATTATATTTAAAAAAATGTCATTATTCCTTCTAAAACTCTGTTCTATTGTCGAGTGTTACTTGGCTGAGTGGGTAAAAATTTTCGACTTGTAAGAAATTACAGGTTCAAGTTCAGTCGTGGACTATCTTACAATTTTTCGACTGTTCGTAATTTGCTTATAAAACTTTTTGATGAGGGTCAGTTGGAGGAGCGGGTAGTAAGCTTGACTTGGCTCAAATGCCGTTAGCTTCGGCGGATTTTCTGTACAAGATCGACTCGGTGTGTACTGGCTTGGATTGCATCGAGAGTTCAACGAAATTTTCCAATTATCACTAAAAAGATTCAATACTTTATTCATTAATTAGACGGGTTCTTCAAGAGCTCCGTCGTGTCGCAGCTAAAAAGTACATAGTTCACAAACCGTTATCGTATAGTCCTAAATACACTTTCATAATACCCTATATTCATTTTTGGGAGTGGCTAGTGCCGTTTATCGGGATGTTTTGATGGGAGTGTCAGCGGTGGTGGTTTATCAACCGAAAAGTACGAATCCTAACAGATAGTCGTGACTTTGTTGATATTTAGTGCAATAGTTACCATATCTATTTCAAATTCTATAAGATATCCGAAGTCATATAATAACCCATATTTATTCAACGTCCCGATTTGAAAAACGCTCACACGAATCAAGGTTATTTAGCCGATAAACAGGACTATCTGGTTACTGGTTCTCCTTCTGTGGATTTTTCTATTTAACCTTTTATAAAAACAAATTATTTTGAGGTTTTCGATTTTAAAGCAATAGCACGCAAATTGAAGGAAGTTAAATAAAATATAAATAGAATTTTCAGTTTGATTTCTCAATAGTACATTTTATAGTTAAAAGGCAAATAGATTGGAAACAACGTCTTCAGATGAGGCAAGACGGATTGATGGATTAATTGATTAACTGTTTAATTTATTGATAAGTTAACTGGAAGTTGGTTGTCTGACTGTCAATAACAGTCAATGAATTCTTCAATCCCGATTGGCGGCGTACAAAGACAGCAGTGCGTGAATTAATAAAAGTTAACGAGTACAGTCAGCGCCATCCACAATGCTGAAGTAGACAAAATAATATAGGCCTAGTTACACAAACCACCTTTAGTGCGTGTACAGAAAGGCGCGTAAAGAGACGCAAAACGCGCGCGTGCAGTGATTAACAAATAGGATCGTTGGCAGATTGAGTCTCTACGGGCGCGTAAGATTTCTCTACGCGCGTAAAGTTTGTGTCACTGACGAATTTATTTGCGCACACTTTTCTACTTGGGTATACAGTTAAAAAGATCTTTTCCAGCAATAAAGCTATGGGTGGACACAATAAAATATAAAAAATATAAAAAAGATGCCAACCGGCTATATGGAGAGATGGTGACCAGAACAAAATATAAAAAATGCTAGCTCCACTGAGAGGCAGCAGCCACAAATGAAAGATGTGGACCTAGAAACATTTGAGGTTAACCATGGCAAAACCACCAAGTTGTCGCACAGTAAATTATTGAGAAATAAGCAAATAAACAACAGACAAATATACAGGTATTGTCTAATAAATTTAGTTATAGATGTCAAAGCTCGACCATTGACCCCTCATTTTAAAGCTTACAAATTGTTTAATTGCTTTCTTCAATATTTCATTTTTTTTCAATTTTGCTATAACTTTGTGCTTTTGCCACAACATGCCCCATTTTTTAAAAATAAACTGATATAGGCCTAAATATGTTTTTTTCACAAATTCCTCAATCATTTCTGGGCGGTTTACAAAGAGGGCAACGCGTTAAATATACGTTAACACACAACCATAGCTTCTTCCACAATATAAGGAAAATGGTCGATAATTAGCGCATCTTTTCTACTCAAAATGTAAAGAATAGTCGCAGTATATCACCTAATGTAAAAGCTTCCGTAAATATGATTCTTATATTGATAAACATAATAAATGACAGGTTTCCGTGGGAAAACCTGTCTTGTAAAATCGATAAAAACCAAGATAGTAAAAACACAAGAATACACAAAGTGTGTCTTACCGTCTGACAACACAAACACAAGCTAAGATTGTTTTGTAAAATAGATATGAGCGGCCCACATCAAACAGATTTTGACAGATAGTGATAAACAGGTAAATTTCTCATATTACTTTTCTTTATCTGCCATCTTGAACAAGGCAGGCATTAGGAATGTAATAATGGACGTCCTGTTGCTGTTACAAGTGTTTATCTATTGTCTATCTACCTATCTATATGTCCATCTTCTTTGGTGTCTATCAACCGTAGCGGTACATGGACAGGTAAACGTCCCTGTACGGTACCGGTACGGCTATCCAAGTTCACACGCAACAAACGCAATTGATGTTTCGCTCGCGTGTGAAGAGTTACGGTGCGAGTTGAAACGTACTTTTAGGCGTACAGGCTGTACTATTCGACCTATTTCTATTATTATATACGCTATTTTATAAATTTCTAAACGATTTTAACAACAGCACTAAACTTAAAGCAATAGTTTGTTTATGTTCTAATTCTTTCCTAAAAACTTTTCTTTTTAAAGAATTATTGTACGAAAAAGTACAGACGGGTTCAGCACGTTGTGCGATATAGCATCATAACCAGGTATGCGTTTAGTTCAATTGACATTTGGCATCTTAACAGTTTTTTATGGGCTTCGCCTCATCGAGCCCCTTCAAATAACAATGGCCCGTTCAATTACCTAGTTTATTAATATTGAGAGGTTTTAGTTCCATTCGGTTTGGATCCACCCCAGTAAATACTTTGAAAATAATAATAGCCTACTTAAAATACTAGAAAATGCGTTCTGATTTCTGATTAACTATAGTTAATCAGGGAACTGATTTAATGGTTCCTTTCGAGATGCCTCAACATAGTATTTGAAAAAAAAACTATAATTGCACTTAGTCCTACCACATCAGTAAAACTAACACTTGTCAAAATTTGACTCCTTTCATTTACAAAACCGATATACAAATGTTAAAGTAACTAAATTGGCACATGATGAGGGCAATCTCCAGTTTAATTAGTAGACCAAATTTCTTGATATACTGTATTCCAGTTTTTTCTACACAATTTTGAAGGATGATAAATTCAGGCTCCGAGCGATATACGAGCAAATCTTGTTTTTATTGTTTATAAATAACAATAATGCATACACAAACATCAATAAATTACTACACATTATGTTACAATTAGGCCGATATAATTCGTTAGTATAACAAGTATGTGAGTGCAAAATTTGTTTGTCTATGATTCAAGAGAGACACTGCACTGAGAGTTTTGTCGAGAAACGTGGTCGAAGATAAAGCTACATCAGATAAGCTTTTCTAGCTGTTGGACAATAAGGAACTGTAGACCTAAACATAAAACTTGTGTTATTGAAATGCTTTATTTGAGCATCTGGAGGTGTAAATTCTACAAATTCTATAATTCCCACCAGAAACATTGTGGCCAAGATGTAAATGGGAATCGAAGTTCTTGAGATGTTAATGCGTTTTAGATTAAGGGAATTGTTTTTTTTTTACTAATGTATACAGTTATACAGACATTGAATTAACAAATTACAAGAAGGTCGAAATATAAATAGAAACTTCAGTAAATTAAGGGCACACTAAAAGAAAAAAAATACGACCGAAATTTCAAAAACTGTGCCTGGTCAACACTTTACTGGACCAAACATTTTTTTGCCTGACTGTGATGACGAATTCTCATCAAAATTATAACAATAATCGTAATAATATATATAATTAATTAACTTAATCAATATATAATTATTTATTCATCTAATCATTCTGGTTAATTACAATGCTGTAAAATATGAAGAGGTCATAGTGCCTACTCTAGTAATGATGCCATCAATACGACCGAGCTATTGTAGTGGTTTAACTACGGTTAAACGAGTGCAACAGCGTTAAATGTATCTATTTCTACACAACCAATGATATCCCACAAAGTGATAAAATTGCTTATCAATACCTGACAAAGGATCATTGTGTTAAGGTATTCACCTAACATGCCAACTAATTCGTGTGTGTAGATCATTTAGATATATCTCTATGTTACAACTTCTTGTCGATTAAATCTGTAGTAAAATTTAGTAATCAACTGATCTACGTCGTGTTTTTCCAACATTTCCGATTATGTAAGGTGTGTATGTATAAAAACAAGAGCGACCACTACCCAGGTTCACGTTTTCACTGCGATTTAAAAGCCGTTTTCCATTAATTACTCTACCACTAAGTGGAATATGTCTCATTAAAATTCTAAGATATTTTTTGTAGTTTTGACAAGGAAGTTTGGAAGAGAAAATAAGTTAAAACAATTTTAAATAATGTAATGTGTCCACATAGGTGACATTTTATATGTGACATTTATATGTGACATTTATATAGCACTTATTGCCAAGGCCTCTAAGCGCTTCACAATTACGTACACACTGTTTTTTTTTCTAAAATTGGGAAAAAATGAATAGATTTAAAAAACACTATTTATTCTTATTATGTCGCCCGCAACCGGAATCAAACGAACTTCGCTTTATTAGAACGGTCGTGTTAAACGTTTTCTTAACCGTCGCGCCACTAAGGCGTATGGTACTTCCAGTTCTATTTTAGAGTTCTTGGTATTTTTACTGCTTTCCGATGAAACGCGTTTCTGGTTTTGTTGGTCTAGGGAACACCCTGGGGTGTAACTTATAAAAATCCGATTTGTTGGAAATGGTGTCTAAATGTGTACAAAATGTCAAGCATGTCCATTCAAAAAAACTGGCGACGGTGGACGCTTTTAAAGTTATGGTCAAAACAACAACAACAGCCCAAAGAACAATAACAACAACAGCAACAACAACAATTACAACACCAATTACAACAAGAACATAAGTAAGGTTGTAAGGTCCGTAAGGAGTACCGTATGTAATGTATACCGACTTATACAGAAGAATCTAAAGCGCTGTGGACTAAATGTTACAAATTCGCACAAAGGTAAAGTGCGCACCTGTTTTATAGTGGGGTAACATCATTCTCGTTTAGAATCTGACCCGTTTAATACGGGTCTCCGGGTATATTTATATATACCTCCCCCAATTGCGTTAAATTGTATACATTGAAAACTGTTAAAAAGTGCCATGAACCTAAAAGTTCCATTACTCCTGAAGTTATCTTACCCCAGCCCCAACCACGCGGAGGCTGAAGTAGACTTAATCCCTTGATCATAGCCCCATCCCATTTAAAATCAACGTACCCTGATTACAATCTACAAAATAAATCCTTACGATATACCGCCTAGCTGCTATATAAGTCAAAGCCCTGTTATGTAACCATGGTTGCAGCTTATTCTCGGTGTTTCGAACCTCGAAATGCGACACCTCCTTTTCTTTTCTTTTCTTTTCTTTTCTGTTCTTTTCTTTTCTTTTCTCCCTTCTATCGTTTTATTAAATTTTTAATTCTTATATACTGAAGATAATTGTAATAATGTAAATATACATTAGGCCTAATTTAACACCAATAGACTTGACCACAATCACTACCAATGTTACATTTACATTTGTCAATCTATGTGTCCACTCAAGTAAAGTTTAGTATGGTCTCGGGGCCACTCTACTGTCACCATTAGATAGACTTTCTTCATCAGTACTTCTATGGTTGTCTTGTAAGCCGGAATATTGTCCAGACCCCAGTACCGTTTGTTCGTTGATCGTTCGGGAAACCACCCTGTGGACTACAATGCTCATTTTGTTTTATGGTTCGAGCACCGTACCAAAAGTGGGACTTAATTTGAACGTACCAATACCATGCTTGTACTGTACTGAAAGTACCACGAACCCGCGATGAATAATTATCGTAAAACTAGAATAACCCCAATTCTATCAATTCTCTCCTAAAGAATATAATGCGTCATTCAACTCAATTCAACCACAACCATTTCACAAATAATAAAAAAGATAAATACCCGGACGACAACAATGCTTTGAGATCACGAAGTTTACAGAATCCATTTCTAAATGTTACTGCTTGACAAACTGTTAGGCCTATGTTACGCCGGTTACATAGGCCCATGGCCTACATAATACATACTAGGAACTAGAAGGGATAAGCTCTGGCAAGGTAAGAAATTATATTTTTATCGAAATACTTTGGTTAGTTGGTGTCAATCATAAACACATGGTTGTTCAAATTCTATATACTCGATATGATAGGGCATTGTAAACACAATGAAGTATTATTACATTTAAATATATACAGGGCCTCAAGTATTGAAATTCAGAGACAAAAAGAAACACTTTTATTAAAACAGATTGTGTTCATTAATACAGTTTGAACGCTGAACCACGGAGACTCGATGGTCCCAGGTTCGATCGAACACCACGCCACTATCCTTGTGTTATCGGCTGGAGTGTCGAAATACAAGTTATTAGCGCATCGTCTTTCGGATGAGAAGTTAAGCCGTTGGTCCCGTATTCAACATGGCTCAGGTGTAGGTTAAAGAACGAAAACGGTCTTCGAAAAAAAGATTAGGTACTGTCCCCTGGTGTACTGCACAATCACCACCAGAAGGATCCCACTGGAAATAAGTTGGTTATAATTGGTGTATCACACCGAAATATTCCAAACCAAACCAAAGTGACAACATTATATCCTAGATCTTATTTGCAGACTAAAGTCCATTTTAAAACTTACATTCATTTACCGATGACCATTCGCACGAAATAGTGGCCCTCTGTTTTATAATAATAAATATAATACTGTATTAATGTTGTGAAATTATAAAAAAAAAAAGTTACTCAGACGGCTGATCAGACAGAAAGATCTACCAAGGAGATGGAATTAACAAAATTATATATTAATGGTAACAATAATGAGGACCAAAACATGAACGGACCGACCGACTCAAATCGTCCCAGGCCCGTACCCAGGGGGTGCGATGGGTGCGTACGCAACCCCCAAATTACAAAAGGTCCACTTCCCTAGCGGAAAAAGAAGAAAACCCCAACACACAAAAAGCAGAGCAGCGCCGAAAGCGCGCGAAATCGCGACAACTTGGGGCAAATGAGCTTTTTTTTCTTGTTGCTTGTCAACTCGAAAATGGTAAATGGGGTCCGGATTTCCATCAAACGCACCTCCCCATCCAAAATCCTGTTTACAGGCCTGCGTAATTCTGAGAAAAAAATCGAATTTCACGCTAAATCGGACCTTTCTTTAAAGTGCCAAAACCATTACCGTAAATCCATGTAAACATAGGTAAACTTATTATGTAAACACCAAATGGGTAATTCTTGTAATTAGCCCTACTAAAATTGGCCCTAATTTTTTTTTATTTTAATGAGAATGAACTGATTAAAATAGATGCACAGCAGCAGTATAAGAACTGCTAAAGGCAAAGTCGGAGTTCTTATTAGAAGCGGTTTTTTCCTTTTTTTTTCTTTTGCTTGTCAAAAACAAAATCGGTATTTAAGCCCCCTTTTCATTCATTCATTCATTTATTTGCCAAATCAACAATACAAAAATATGTCAAGATATTAAAAGACAGATAAAGCAAA
>JAOTQE010113388.1:0-13066 GCA_025631205.1 Nesometra sesokonis
CAACATATTTGACGCGCGGTGTAGCTGCGCTCGACGCTAACGCGTCTAAATTGCTCTAGTGGGAACCAAGCTTTACTTTGTACGCGCGTGCATGTATCAGACTGTTATTATTTGTGTAATGTACGGAATTTAACTGTTCCCTGGTATAAGTAATCTAGGCTAGGCTGTAGTAGTTGTTCAGTGCCACCGATTCACAGTGGGCCAGTTCAAGGCCAAACTGTGCCAAAATAGGTAAAATGTGATTAATTTAAACAAAGTAATACTGGGTTTATTTCGTTCCAATGATCCTGGAGTACTTTTTAAAACCAAAATAGGCGACTGGAAATCTTTAAACTATGCGATATTGTAACAATTACCACTGTATAGAAATTTTAGTCAAAGATAACATTCTTAACCCTTTATTTTACTTATCACCACGGTTGTTATGTAAATGGTATATCCATGAAAATTGGTTTGGATGCTGTGTGTGAACCATATATATGGAAATCAAATTCCAAACCTGTTCACTTAAGATTAAATTTGAAAAATAGCCATACATCAAGAAAAATGTGTTAAAAATAGGCATTATTTTTCAAACTTAAAGAAAAAATACATTCCCGCCGGTTCCTACTCTGGTAGCTATAATTGATCGGCATCGGTTTAATGGAACTAGTTTATTTCTGTACTTGATAAGATATGATAAGAAAGGACCTTATACAATGGATGATAAAAAATCAAGAACTGCCAAATCAACCAATCAGGTTAAAGATATATACACGTCATGTTTTGTCATACTAGTGTTTACCAATGTATGCATAATTGATGCAATTCTAAGGATCTGGAAATATCTTTGATAGAACGCAATTATTCCGACTTGAGATTGTTTGATCTTCCCTATTTGGATATGTATGTGTTTATAAATTTTATATTGAGTTAATCAGTGAATGAGGGGTAAGACTGCTATTTTAAAATTTAAGAGACATCTAAGAAGATTCCAGTGATTTATAGTTTTCAGTCAAAGAAATACAATAATACAATCATATTAATCAATCAACTCAATACATTAATATATAATTTACATTCAAATACGAATCTGTTAAACTGACTTCAGGCATATTTATTTCCTATTTTTAATAATAGATTGATAAACAAAAAATAAAGTATTTCCAAATGATGATATAACTTTACAAGTGTATATGCAACTTGTTAGCCTGTGTCATTAGCTCATCTGGTTTAGCTTGTGGAAATCACTGTGCTGTGCCCTAAACTGTGACTCTCCGGTCCATGTTTCGATCGAACACCACGTCACACTCTTTGTGTTTCAGCTGGAGGGTCCAACACAAGTTCAAGACCTTAACCCATTAGTACCGTTTACAACATAACTCATGTTAGTGCATATTATACAGCGCAGTCTTCAGAAAAGAGTAGGGGACCTTCTGCCGGTGTACTGCCCAATCACTACCAGAGGGACCCCACTAATAATAAGTCAAATTCGGAATTCGTGGGTTACATTTGCTGTTCTACAACACTAAATAAACCAAATTAAATATAAAAATACGTAGAAATAAACAAAGCAACTAACAAACTTGCAAGTCCATAATCTGACGATGTATTTCTTTTACAATTTTCAGCTATCTACAGCAATATTCCAGAGGCAGCCCATTATCTTCTTACTTCTAAGCCTAGTAGCATGGCAGGAATCATAGCACATTCTTCTCGCTCCCAGTATCCATTATTCCAGCATTTGATGACAACAATCAGGGATGGTAACAATACGAAGGCTTATGAAAATGCTTTTGGAATTGACGTAAGAATTTCATAATGTTTTCAATTATAGTTTAGAGTTAATCTTCACTCTGGTTTGGAATGTATGATTCTTTAAGGGGCCCTTTCTATCTATTCTTTTAAATTTTCTGTATTATAGCATACTATTGTCTAGAAAATCTAGCAATAATCAAATGTAAACAAATTACAAAAAATTGTTGTGTGTTTTAATTGCATAAACGATAACTAAATTCCGCAAAGTTGATCCTGTAGTTACTTTGTACATGCGTTCAATCATCAGGCTTTTTATTTAAAGTGTAAAATACGGTTACATTTGATAGTGATCTAGGCATAGGCTAGCTGTCTAGGACAGTGTCACCAAATGCTTTTGCACTGCACACGTCACTTTTTATCCAACAGAACTTGCCAAGTATCCCTATCCTGCAACCGCCTAATACAAGGCGATTGAAGATTAGAGTGCGGCTATTGATCCAAAACTTTGGTGTGGGGGGTCGGACGAACCACCTTACCGGATCTGGAGTTCCGCTAAGTGGGCTAATATTTCCGGGGTACAACTTAGTAAAACGGCCTAGTAGACATAAAACATAGGTCACCGTGCCTCCATGTATGCAACGTGACCAATCACTTTTTTGTGGAGTGGGGGGCTTTGGCCTCTGGAGCATGTAGAATAGCCTTCGACCCCTGGGTCCCCACCGGTCCGAGGCCCATCCCCGACGCCCTCTGACCCCTAAGTTTCTCGCTTCGCTCGCAAATCTGCACCCCTCTATCATTCATTCCTGGCTGACCCCTAAGGTGTAGGCCTATGTTATAAGGTTTGGCTGTACGTGGGATTTGATCAGGAGTTAGCCCCAAGTCGAACCTCCCCATTAAAATTCCTAAATACGGGCCTGCTATACAAGGATCAGTGACAAAATGAAGAAATTCTTCGTCCTGCTTTGGTTTATTATATCATGATTCTATTAACATCACCTGCATACTATGCAAATTTAACATTTCTGTGACTACACTTGAGCATAGTAGCCGGAGTCGTTTTGTCGCCGATTTATGTATCCTGAGGCGTTAGTTGAAATTTGCATAATTCCAGATTTAAAAAATAATATATTGTATAGGTATATTTTTAATAGCGATGTGTATTTATAACGAAATTTTATTTCAATTTTAATGTTAATGCATTATCAGTTGATAATTCTGTTCATATAGACTCTTCCCGCGTCTACAAAAAGAAAAATAGAGATTTTGGAGACAATTGAAAAATCTCATTTCTGCACGGTTTTTATTAAAAATAAACACGTTTGTTTTGAAATAGATGACACAGGGCAAATATAAGTCTCTGTATAACTCTTCCGGTTATTCGGATACTTTTATACAATTCATGCACCAGGTAACGTTATCTACGTCGCAGACTGCAGTCAAGGCGTTTGATCTGTCGTCGTATAGGAACATGTGTGATTTAGGAGGTATGCTCTATATTTTACTTGTTTTTACTCCGTTGAACGTAGTCAAGTAAGCCACTGGCTTTATAAATTCCAGCTTTATTTCATTTGTTAGTGTGATCAAAAATAATACAAAAGGAAAGATCGACCACATGCGCGGAACTCCATCCGGGTTCCAATTTCAATCGGACCCAATGCGGCGCACTTTTCCAAGCGCGTATTCTACGGTTCTCACAGCCCACCCGCAAAGCGCGACATTCGACCGTTGCCAGAGAGTATTCAAACGGATAGCCCGCCCCCACGCTGCTGGCAGAAAAAATTGGTGTCCAGTGCGCCATTTTGAGCGTTCCATTCTAAAACACGCGAACCGTCGCGACGGTGTCGCGTCGCGTGTACTCATTCTTCTGCTATTTATATTCTTTTGTGTGATCCTATGCGTAGGTTTCTAGTTGCAAGCATTGGGTTATTCTTCATAGCAATTTTACCAACCAAAACAAACTGTTGCCTCCGGTGGATGGCAGTAGACATAAAAACTGTATTACATCATTGAGGTGACCCTCTGTAAACCTAGAGAGTAGTTTTTCTAAGTCCCATTTTGTAGCTGCGATCATTTTAGACATTTTTTCAACGTTCATTTGTATCTTTGTTTAACAAAAAACGCGGAAAGCTGCGCACAGTAGCTGTAGCTGGTCAGTGTCACCAACTGTTGTGCACTGCACGCCATCACTTTTATTTAACCAACAAAATAAAGCCATTTTCCAAGCCTGAAGGCTCATAGGACTGGAACGTATTTCCAGTTTCTGAGCGTGAAGCGGATGAGAGTACGATACACTCCCTGGATTGGACGTTAGTCCATCGCAGGTTACTTCCCAGAAATTTACCGGTACACATCGTACAGCTGGGTAGACTGAAGCAATGTGAGTAAAGTGCGTTGCTCACTTGCACAAGCAACTGGCGTGAGTGAGTCTCGAACCACCAACCTCTCGATTGGGATTCTGAGCCGCAACCGCTGCACCAACTGCTCCCACCAACAAAACCGGGCTAATATTCCTAATCTACAACCGAATACACAAGGCGATTAAGATTAGAGTGCGGCTACTGATCCAAAACTATACAAGCAAGATCAGTGATCGAATGAATCGATTCTGTAACGTGTTTGCCTTTATACTATTAACATCACCTGCTATGCAAATTTCAAATTTCTGCGACTACGCCTGAAGCGAAAGTCACCGAGTGTAGTAGCCTGAGGCGTTATTCTCAATCTGCACCACTCCAGAAACATATAATAATAATAATCCTTTAATAAGGAAGTAAACATTTATAACGATATTTTAATTCAATTTTAATGTTAAGGTATCACCAGTTGATGATTAATTAATTGTTTCATATTTCGTAGATATTTAAAGTGACATCCATACAATTCTGGTTATCAGAAATTATATATGAAAAGAACAAAAGGTAAATAGTCACAAACGTACGTGACAAGACCGGCAGAACGACAAACAGACAGACAGACAGACAATTTTGAAAAGCTGTTTATAGAGACGCTTTCCGCATTTAACAAGATGTTGGTACTAGGCATAGTACGATCCGACCTAAAGTGACGCTCTACTGAACCCAATTATAGCAGTTTTACTAACCAAACTGTTACCTACGATGGATAGCAGTAGACATAACAACTGTATTACATCATTGAGGTGTACACTATTTTGTTTTAATGTAAACCGCCCTATTTATATAGAGTAGGATAAGTAAACTCTTTTTTTAATAATTTTACAGGTGGTTCTGGGGCATTAGCATACACTTTAGCCTCTGCATATCCAGAATCTTCCGTTACAGTTTTTGATTTAGCTCCTGCCGTCGCCTCTGCACAGAAAATCAGACCTGACAATACCAAACATCTCGATGTAAAGTTTGTGGTTGGAAATTACTTTAAAGATGATTTTCCTCCGGCAGACTTGTATATTTTTTCAAGAGTTTTACACGATTGGAAGGATGATACAGTTCACCAACTTCTACAAAAGACATTTAATTCTTTAAAATCCGGTAAGAGAATATAAAATTATTTAGTTACTGAGTAGTTCAATTTTAATGTTTAAAAATGAATGTTTAAAAACTAGAAAAAACAATATATCTGCAATGCCTTGGTTAATGAAAACAGTTTTGGTGTGAATTTGTTCAGAAGACACATATTTATTTTTACTCTAATGGAACATTTTGTCAAAAAGTGACCGAAAATGCAATTTTTGATTTGCTGACCTTTGACATTGTCTTATGTTATTTCTCAGTAACTACATATCATGAAAACTTGATATCGGTATCAAATTGTGCAGAACATTGTATGTTTGTATTTATTGTAATGCAGTGTTATGTCGCAAAGTGACCTCACATTCATGACCTTTTACCCTAGTCACAGTTGTTCACGCGCGTGTTTTAATAATAATTACATTAATTACATGTAGATAGTATAATATTTTCATTTAAATTAACTTTATTATAACGTTCTGTCAAAAAATTAATTACCATATCTAGACCGGGTACTGTTTCTTCTCAATAACCATGGGGGTTATCATGGGACACAGTGTACACACCCCTCCCCCATAAAAAAAAAGAAAAAATTGTATTTTATACTCTAATAAAATATATAATCTATTCACAATCATAACATTTTGATCTTTTTTATATAATTATTGACCGAATTATTAAAAAGGTATAACTAAAACATAGGCAATCTTATAATTGTTAGATTGATACCAGGATGAAATTAATTTATTAAAATGCATTTAACGGCAATTTTCTATTATCCCTATCCCAAAACTCAAAATGTTCATGATTTGTCAACAATATGTGACTTTTGTCATTTTATACCATGACTAGATGTATATAAAATTGATATGATATTCTAACATGGAAAATCAAATAATCTTTGGAATCATATCAAGCAAAACTAAATATATTAAATAACACTGCACCTATTGCTATTTATGTTAACCTTACCCTCTAAAACGTAAAATGTTCATAGTTTTCGACAATATGTGACCTTTTATATAATACCCCAATTTTATGAGATTGATAGAAGAATATCAGAATTAAGAATTAAATAATATTCAATATGATATCAAGCACATTGGAATCGATCATGTAAAATAGACTGTCCCCAAGTACGTATATTATATTTTAAGTGTTTAATGAAATGCGCCACCAGAGGATGATGAAGTTTTAGTAGTGGGAGATATCATCATAAAGGCATGGCAATCCACTAGCTATGGAACGCAATGGGTAACTTTTTATTGTCTTTTCACAAATTAAACCGAATCACCGTCTTGAACCAAGGTTACACGTACTATATATACTAGCTATAGTCCAACAAATGAACTGTTTATATTTTATCGACATTATTTGACCTTTGAAATTTTATGACATAATGACCCAAATGTTGTGTTAAATCATAAAACAGATAAATAATATTTAATATGATATCAAGAATGTATGAATTGATCACATACAATACCTATGGCTATTTATATTACCCTTAAACCAAAAACCTCAGAATAAATTATTCATATTTTGTCCAAAATTTGACCATTTGTATTTTATGGCATAATAAATGCCCCAATTGTTAATATCTTAATAACAGAACATAGACAATTACAAAAAAAATTTAATATGGTATGAAACTTACGAATTGATCTCATACAACTGTACCTATCACTTTATATTACCCGTACTCGAAAAACATAATATGTTCATATTTGCCAACAATATATGACCTTTGACATTATTTTATAGCATAACTAATGGCCTGATTATTTTACGCTTAATAATAAAGCATAGACAAAAAATTAAATATAATATTAAGCTAAATACATACAAAATCACCTATTGCTATTTATATTACCTTTAACCTAAAACTTAGAATGTTCGTATTTTATCAACAAACTAACCTTTGTCATTTTATGACATAATTTAAAACCGATTAATAACCTAATATGAAAACATCGCATACTCCTTTAAAATGATACCAAATGCTATGGAATTGATTTCAAAATATTGTACATGTAAATATTTTTATTACCATTACATTAAAAACTTAAAATGGTATATTTTTTATTGTTTTGAGCTTTTACTAAAACATAGGAAATTAAATAATCTTTGATACTATATCAAGCACACGTTAATTGATCACATACAACTTCACCATGGTTTTTTATATCACCATTACCCCAAGCACAATGCTTATAATACTTTGTCAACAATTTAACCTTTGACATTTGTGACATAATCGAAGACCCAAAATTATTACGAACTTTATATTAAAACATGACAAACCGAATAATCCGTAGAAAACGCAATAGAAATGATTACAAAACCGCACCTATGACTATATATATTATCTATACCCAAAAGAACTTAAGGTATTCATATTTAAAAATAATATATATGACCTTCGACATTCTATGGCATAACTACCCGATTGTTATTAACAACAAAACATTGACAATTAAATATTTAATTTGGTATCAAGAACATATGAATTGATTACATAAAACTGCACCTATGGCTATTTGTATTGTCCTTCCCAACAAAATTAAACCTTGTTGTTATTTGTTGATAAGGTAACCTTTTAACCTTTTCTGACCTGAAAATGTAAATATTAGATACTTACGTACTTATTATTTACATACGCGAAGGACAATAGCTAGCAAAACAGACCATAAATGGCACTTACATTAAATACAAACATACGTTCTGGACAATTTCCGAAGTTTCATGACATGCAGTCAAGACTAGGACAAGGGTCAACAAATCAGAAATTCCATTTCCGGTCACTTTTTGACAAAAATGACATTAAATGACCTCTGACCTATTCATCTCGCAGTTATGACACATCAGACGCCGATTTCCAACAATCCCTCACGATGACCTTTCCATAAACACCAAATCAAAATCTGGTCATTTTCTGAAAATAAATGGTCCCTAGATCCCAGATTATACAGTTTAAAATGTGCGAGTTTTTATTGCCCATAACTTCGCAATGAATCATCGCATGAAACTGATTTGTTTGCATTTTGCAGATAATAATGCATAGTTTCATAATTTATAAATACATTCATAATTAATAAATAATTTTTATATTTTCGACTTATGCCTCCTTTGGCTTGGCTCTATCACATATATGTACTAAATGCAAAAACCTAAAATTGGAGACACGTCAATTTTCTAAACTTTTGTTAAAATTACATAATATATATTAAATTAATAATGATGTATAGAGTTCTTTACTGTCGCCCTTTGATATTATTAGCAGCGAAAAATACGGTCTATCGATCGCCGCTATCATATGCACAGAAGCATTCCTGATTTTTAACTTTAAATGTTATTGTGATATATTAGATATCAAATTGCATTGGTAGTTTAATAGAAATGTGATAAGTAATATCTTGTAGGCTTCCGTGTTATTTTAGTACCTTCTTATAAAAAAAATATTATATTTCAAAATGTCTCTTCAAGAGACATTTTGAAATATACAAGAGTCTTGTAAAATGCCTATTCTATAACATAAAATTACAAAAACCATTCAGGCATAAAATAAAATTTTGAAAAAGAGCGCCAATTGTTTTCTTTTGACATGTGTGTGAAGTTAGCTACTAGTTCCTAGTTCCTAATTCAGATTGAATTAAAGGGACAGTATCAGTTTTTTTTAATGTTGAAAAATACATCAATGATGCGATTTTAGTCAAATAAACTATGCCAACATGTGACCGTCAGCAAGGTGGACCCATATTGACCTTGACCTAGTGACCTAGTTTTCTTAAAAGCGAACGAATAACAAGCCAGCTACTTATTCGAAATAACATTCAACTTAGTGCGATTTTAGCCAAATAAACTATGCCAACATCTTTTGACGTGCTTTTCTCTTAACTTTTAAACATTTATTTCCTTTTCTTTTTCATGAATACAAGGAGGTGCTGTGATGGTAATACAAAGTTTATTAAACGCCACTAAAACTGGCTCTCTTTATGCTCTCAGAGCTAACATCGATATCCTAGTTGAAGCGAACGGGAAAGAGAGATCTGAGAAAGAGTTTCGTCATTTACTAGAAAAGAGTGGATTTGTTGATATTAAATGTTATAACATCAGAACGATGGATGTAGGTGTAATATTGGCCACAAAACCATAACATTGGTCAAATGTGTATGCTTCTATTGGTCAAGGAAGTGCCAAATATACATACCTTTAATACCTTTAATTTTAATTAAGAGAGGTGCAAAACTTGAACAAACTCATCGTTCAAAAGGAAAAACAAAATCATAAAAATGTAAAAACTAATACGTAAAACAGAAGTATAAAATAAAATGTAAGTAAACAAAGTATGAAATAGATATAACTTATGTCAAACTATGTTGAACACTTCCATCATTGCAGCATGGTCTCTGTGGGTTGATCAACGTAAGCTTATTGAATAAGTTTACAGGTATGACATTGTTAATGAATCATTGTTTAGGTTAATAATTTATTGTATTCTGTGAATAATTTGTCTATACTATAATAATAATAATAATAATAATAATAATAATGATAATGAATGATCAAGGCGCTTTACAATATACAGTAAGTAAAAAGGTATGTCATACGTTACAATAGTTGTACAATACAAACAGATAAATAAAATTATGATGGAAACAAATGCGTCTTTAGTTTCTTCTTAAATTGCTCTATGGTTGCTGACCTTCTTAACTCTTGAGGTAATTGGTTCCCATTTAGAGAATGCATTATCACCCGAGACACTCATTTCAAGGTGGTCTGCCAATCTGGTGGGATCGTTACCCGATCTGAGACCCATTCTACTACAATTATTAACCTTAATAAATTTTCTAAGATAACATGGTGCTCTGTTATTTACACAGTTAAAAACATGGAGTAAAACCTTAAAAATAATTCTGCTTTTAACAGGTAACCAATGTAATTCACTTAATAAAGGAATAACACATACGGATTTTTTCACCTGGAAAATTAATCTGGCCGCTCGATTTTGTAGCCTTTGTAATCGCGACATATTTTTAGCAGATATACCAACTAGCAGTGAATTACAATAATCTAATCTGGATAGCACAAGGGAACTTGCAGCCTCAGTGCATGTTTTATTATCCATAAACTTCCTAATTCTGTAAAGTCCCCTCAAATAAAAATTTACAGTACGACAAATAGAGTTAACGTAAGTTGTCATACTACACTATAAAATACAACACCAAGGTTTCTAAGTGTTTTGGAGGGCTTGAGAATTACGTCATCAATTAAAAGTTCAATAGACCTATCGCTGACATCAACTCTTGGTGGGGACAAAATTAACATTTCGGTTTTCGATTCATTTAATTTAACTTTGTTTTTATACATCCAAGCACTTAGATCTTTTACACACTTTGAAATTCTAAATAAGGCAACCTCAAGATCACCTGGTAATTTTGGATCGAAACTAGTGTATAAATGTGTATCGTCCGAATTTAAATGGAACGAAGTCATGATGTTTAATTACATCAGCAATGGGTTTAGAATAGGCAGTAAATAGTGCTGGACAAATTGTTGATCCCTGCGGAACACCGAAATTGAGTGGTGTTTTTGCAGATTCCGAACCATTTAAAGTGACCTTACAATATCTGTTTTTAATATAAGATTTAAACCAATTATTTCCACTACTAATAACTTCATAATTATTACGCAATCTTTCTAAAAGAATCTGATGATCCACCGTGTCAAAAGCGGAGGATAAATCCAGCATTACCAAAATCACGACGCGGCTTTTTGCAAAATCTTGCAAAATATCGGGTTTACCTTTAATAATGCTGTTTCGGTACTGTATGTAGCTTTGTACGCCGATTGTAAAGGTTCTGTTAAATTATTGCAATTACAGTGCTGATTAAATATCTTAATGACAGGTCTCTCGAAATCTTACCAAGAGTTGGTAAGTTTGAGACAGGTCAGTAATTGGACAACACATTTGGATCAAGGGAAGCTTTCTCAATTATAGGTGTTACAGCAGCTTCTCTGAAACACAATGAAAAAACCCCAGAAGTATATGAACTATCAATATGGGTTATAATAGGGGCAATTTCTTCCTTACATTCCTTGAGTAACCATGTAGGAAGTGGGTCTAAAGGGCTCGTTTTCGATGAGATCTTATCAATGATAGTGACAATATCATCGATTTCCACCGTGGGAAAAGATTGTAAGCAAGCATCAGTTGATGTTTCGAGGAGGGCAAGAACATTGGGTGCGTTTGGTTCTGATGCGCGGTCATGAATACATACAGCTCGAATATTAGCTGCTTTATTATTAAAGTATTCGGCAAATCTATGACATAAGGATTTGTTAGAATTGCACAGTGGGAGACTTCGTTTAGATTTACCAAACAATTTATGAACAACACTATACATGTCCCTAATGTTACAATGTGAGAATGTAGATTGAAAATATATAGTTTTCTCTCTTTTAATAAAATCACATACACGTTTGTGCTATTCGTCAAAATTACACTTATCTAAAATAGTTTTAGATTTTCTCTATTTACGTTCGAGTTTCCGACGGTGCCTTCGCGCGACCTCCACTTTATCCGTGTACCAACTTGGTTTGATATCAACTTTGCGTATGCGCGTTTTATCCGGACAACGCTTGTCGAGTATACTCTTTATAACACAATTATACATTCTGGACTGTGCATCGGGATCCTCCAACTGTAAGATCGAGTCCAGTCCTTGTTTCAGTTCCTGTTTAAACGAGTCGATATCTAATCGTTTAAAAGAACGAGACATAACAATTTTCTTCATTGGTTCGCGTTTACTTATATCCAGCATAACTTTAATAAGGTGGTGATCAGAGCCATACGTATGAGGCATTACCGCACAGTTTAAAACGACATTATTCACGGCAGATCACATGATCTAAAAGTGACCACTAATGTGTGTTGGCTCATCGACAATCTGTTTTAAGTCATGTGCCTGTAAAATTTAGTTACTAGGTTACAAAGCTGACATCTGGCTCATCTACATGAACATTTATGTCACCAACAATAAGATAACTCCCAGATATTCTATCGATTTCTCCAATGAAGTCATCAAATTCTTCAATAAACTGCTATGGTTTCAGACCATTTTTTTTTTTTTTTTGCGAGGGGGTGGACGATAAACCGCAATCAGACTGAACGACTTGGAAATATCCACTAAACATGCATATTGAAATTATTTCGATTCGTAAATTATGGATGACAACATAAATTTCAGTTCAGACTTATAAATTATTACTATCCCGCCTCCATTGGTAACTCCCGGACGTGTTCACTGTCTAATAATTGGCATCATAAACTATACTGCAATTTGTTCACTGAATGTGTATATGATTTATATTATTGATTCAAGTGTGGTGGGTAACGGTTGTTTCTCAAAGCTGAGAAAGGTGTTAGTGCTGCTGTGGTAGCATAGGAATGTATGCTGTAGTGGTACAGCTGTGTGTAGGCCTATGCTGTATGTCTACTCGTTTCGTATATTTATCTTTACATTAATTCGTTTTTAGATAATCACTAACGATGGTTGTGTTCCTCCAAAGCTTGTTATTGTTTAAATCCAGGTATACACACTTGTTTTATTAGAATAGTGATGTAATAATGGTGTCAATTTTGTAATGATTGTAAGGGTAATCTGGTCATTGTTGCGGTGATGATTGATTAACTCATGTGATATATTGGGGTATATGGATAATGCTTATGCTTATATTGGTGTATAAGATTATGATGTATATATGTAAGTGGTAAAGGCGTCTGCATATCAAGCAGAAGGTCCCGGGTTCGAGTCCCGGTTGGGGCGACTGTTTTCACACTC
>JAOTQE010113399.1:0-13065 GCA_025631205.1 Nesometra sesokonis
AAATTCACGGCTCATATTTTTGGCCAAAATTCAAATTTTCGGTCGTTAAATTGACAAAAATAAATCTCACTATTTTTAGATCTCCAAACTTGGGAGCTCTGATGAAGTTTCACCATGTCGTATAAATACTTTTCAATATTTTGTAATGTAAGAAGGAACCTTTCACAGACACCATTTTGGTCACTGTACTTTATTGTATGATTTAGCTTGTATATATTGTGTATAGTGTGTAGTGGTTTAGGAATCTTTTACAGACACCATTTTGGTTACCATGTACTTCATAGTATGATGTAGCTTGTCTTTAATGTGTAAACCTTTTAGTGGTTTAGGAACCTTTCACAGACACCATTTTGGTTACCATACTTCATAGTATATTAGCTTGTCTTTAATGTGTAAACCTTTTAGTAGTTTAGGAACTTTCACAGACACCATTTTGGTTACCATACATTATAGTATGATTTCGCTTGTCTTTAATGTGTAATGAATTACCATAATAATGTGATCGATGATGTTTTCTATTTTTTATAATAATTTTTTAGTTGAGTTGGCTTCATACTTGATGAGGTTCCAGTGGGATATGGCAAAGTACCCTATCAAACAACCACTCAAGAACATTACAGAAATTATAAGCAAGGTAATTAGAGCATTCAATATATGTGCAGTGGATTGAATATTGTTGGCAATTTCTAGTATTTTGATTATACTTTGGGAAACATTTGTGTGACCTTTTAAATAAATACAGTAGATTCTAAATTTCCTTTATTTACATCATTGACCTCTCCAAATGTAGAAATTTAGAATCAAATTAAGTTTTGATTAAGTATAAAAAGCCTTCACAAACTTGCAAAGTAAACATAATATAATTGTAAACTGCTTGAACTGAAGTCTTTAATACTACTGTTATACCCAAATGGTCATATGTATCATACATAAAGATAAACATGTTTTGGATGTTTTATTGATCGTCTTTTGGAATGTTTTACTGTGCTGTATATAACTGTTTATAATGTATTTATATATTTGTTTCTGAACTTTGTAATATCGAGAGTAAATAAAGTTTTTGAATTGAAAAAATTAAATTGATGTGTTCAGCCCATCTCCTGTACTCATTAATTATAACACACCTAGTACTCCCACACTTTTTTATATGAAAGTATTTGGTTAACTGAAAACTGAAAATTGAGATATTGAACTAAAACTTTTTTTAAGAAAGTTTTAGTTCATTATTTCAATTCTCTGTTTATTTCATTCCTATTTTTTCCATGATCAATCAGCCATTGCCTAAGCCTGATAATGAGGCTTGGTTTAGGAAACATGATGTAGTTCTCATCCTGTATGTGGCATGAATACTGGCTGTTGGATAATACAAAAGATATTTATGGCATGGTAACTTGGTGGTTAGCATGCTTGCCTTCCAATCCCAGGGTCATAGGTTCAGTGGCACACCAGGTTTTTGCTATGACTCATCCTGCAAGTAGTGAAAAAATTGCTGTTAGATCACAGGCAATAATTTCAAAAGTAATTGTGGAGTGGTACGGTAGCTTGGTGGTTAGCATGCTTGCCTTCCAATCACGGGGTCCTGGGTTCGAACCTGGCTGAACATTAGTTTCTCACAACATAACAATGCCACTCCCGAAGCCTCGTAATGAGAATTAGTTTGGAAACCATGGCATAGATCTCATCCTGTAAGTGGCGAGTAAACTTGCTGTTGGATGTGACACGAAATACAAAAAAAAATTGTAGTATGTGCAGCATGTCACATTGTACTTAATTGAGTAAGTGCAATTTATTTTAATTTTTGTTTCTTTTTTTTATATTTGCAGCAAGTGAGTGCAATAGATGCAGACTTAAAGACCAAGGCAAATGCATACAACAGTTTAAAGGGAAACCTACAGTCATTAGAAAGAAAATCAACGTAAGTTGGAAATCAATTTAAATTTAATGTACAATTCAAGTTGAGAACTTGAGATTTGTAATTTATCTATTTAAAATTGGTTAATAAGATTTTACCACTGAAGAACCATTAAAATCATAAGAGGCTGACAGCCTATGGGATGTTTTTTGCTAATTTGTTAGCATATAATTTTACAATATTTTTATATAAAAAAAATTAAATACTTTAATTTCTAGTGCCATGACCAAGACTTGTCTATTTCTTCAAAAAAAGCAAGTCATTTTCAAAATTGATTTTTGTCATTTTTTCTTTTGTCAACACTCATCTTTAAATCAAACACTGAAAAAAAGAACCAAAATTTGACAAGAGAGATTCGATAGATGATTTAATGAAACATGCTGTGTTTGTAGAAATCACGAACTAGTAAATCATTGAATTGAGTTGGGGTGACTATTAAATTACTTTGAATTTCATTGTAAAGTACTATTTTAAGGGTGAAATCTGTTGGGCTATTATCATTAATGTTTCGACGGCTAAGGTTTTGTAGGCTTTCCAATCATCTCAAATTACCTTTCCTTCTGGCAAACTGGTCTACTTTCATCATCAACAGGCACAGAGAGACCCATCGGTTTAAATTAAACAGTTTTTGTAAAATAGGACCAACAAATAAGACAAAAAACTAGAAAGTTGTAAAGGACTGAGTCAAATTATCTGCAATGAAGTGATCATCAGCATACCATATTTGTGGTTTGGTCAATGTAAATCAGAGATTGGTAAACTAATGAATTGATTCTGATTTCAGCCTCATGACAGTCAGTTTGCCAAAATTAAGGAGTTTTTTTATCAATCCTTCCTGTTTCCAAACATTGTTTGAAAACTTACTTAATATTTAGTTAATTATGACTATACTGTATGTGGTATAGAGCCTAGTCAAATTTTTGTATCATTTCTCCTGTTTTCAAACCTTGTTTGAAAAACTACCTATTTAGTTCTTTACGACTATATTTCAATTTTATTTGCCTCAAGCACATAGAAACCTTAGTTATTTGTGCTGTATAAGTATTTATTAACCGAGTTGATTACTGATATGATGTTTTGGGTCTGGATTCCAGTCTCAGATCTTTGATATCCATTCATAACAATGCTTATTGTTTATTTATTCTTCTCAGAGGGAGCCTTCTAACCAGAAATCTGGGAGATCTAGTGAAGAAAGAAGACTTTGTAACAAATTCAGAATACCTGACAACAATACTAGTTGTAGTTCAGAAGTACGTGTATATTATCAATGTTAATTTGTTACCTTGTTTGTATCTGTAGTTAACTTGTCAGAAGCGGTTTAAATACTAAATGTCATATGTTCTATCTTAGATAATAGTAATGATACTATAAGAGAAAAAAAAGTATTAACTGGTACCAGAGAGCAATTTCTCTTAGATGTTTGTACTGGCTTTTTCTTACAAGAACTAATCAATATTTGGAATCATCCTCCTGCTTATGTTGTGTTGGCTATCCCAGTAAATAATTGAGATAGCAAGACTAGACCAAAGTGGGTTATAAAGGCATTAACAATTTCCCACTAATATCTAGTATCAAGGGGTATTTTTGTAGAGGGACCCTTAGTATCAGCTTTGCTGGAAGGGTCACCCTCTATAAATATTGCTGAAATAAATAAGTAGTAGTGTCACTATTTCACCTAATTTACTTGCTTTTAACAGATGCCCATTTTCAGATATTGATAAACTAGTGATTCATGTTGACCATGTGAAGATTTGTCAGGTTTAGAGTTTTTAATCTGAATTTTTTTTTGCTACAGTGCTGCAGTCAATGATTGGAAATCAAAATATGAAGGTTTAGCTGATATGGTAGTGCCAAGGTCAAGCAAGTAAGTTATCAATCAATCAATGAAATCAATCAATCGATTAAATATATCAAAGTATGAAGGTTTAGCTGATATGGTATTGCCAAGGTCAAGCAAGTAAGTTATCAATCAATGAAATCAATCAATTGATTAAATCTATCAAAATATGAAGGTTTAGCTGATATGGTAGTGCCAAGGTCAAGCAAGTAAGTTATCAATCAATCAAACAAATCTATCAATCAATCATATTTATCAATCAATCTATCAATCAGTCAATCAATCAATCAATCAAAATATGAAGATTTAGCTTATATGGTAGTGCCACGGTCGAGCACGTAAGTTATCAATCAATCAATCATTCAATCAATCAATCAATCAAAGTATGACTCTTTAACTGATATGGTACTGCCACAGTCAAGCAAGTAAGTTATCAATCAATCAAATCAACCAATCATCATTCAATCAATCAATCAATCAAAGTATGACTCTTTAACTGATATGGTACTGCCACAGTCAAGCAAGTAAGTTATCCATAAATCAATCAAGCAATCAATCAAGCAATCAATCAATCAATCAATTCAATCAGTCAATATATCTGTCAGTCATTAAATCAATTGACCAGTCACTCATCCATTCTGTATGATGCTATATGGCTATATATTTGTTGATATTGTATTTTGGTAATTGTAGTGAAGTTTCTAAATACAAAGTGTAAATTCAAATAAATTATTATATTGTCCATTTATCTATTAATTAAGTGCATTTTCAGTCAATCATTAAATAAATAGCCAGTCAGCCATACGGAAAGATATTGTAAGAATTGTGACAAAATATTCTACAAGTAAAAATTAGTACATTATTACCACAACAAGTAGACATTTTTTTCCAAATCCCATAGGGATGACACACACCATTATTTTTCAATTACTACCAACTAAAATTAGTTATTGCAAGTTTAAATGTGCCTATTGCAGACCTACCTACTTCTTACAAAGATATCTAGCCTGGAAAATCATAAAGTATGCGCTGTACCCTGATTGGCGCACATCTTGTTTCTCACATAAACAACTGAAAAATCAGGTGAATAGTAAATTACAGCATGGCCTTACATAATATGTTAATTAACCAATTATGTTTTTTTTTTTTATTTGTGGTGAGTTGAATCAAAGGTGTATTGACTGAAAGAGAAAAGAAACAGAAACTCTTTTCTCAATGATTTACTCTTCTCTATTTAATCCAAGGTAAACCAAGCTACTATTAATATAGTGCAGTTGAATTTTAATAATATACAGTATATTGGACCCACAATTCAATTTTGTACTTTTTTATAGGAAAATATTTGAAGACAATGAACATTCCCTATTCACAGTAACATTATTCAAGAAAGTTGTTGAAGAATACAAATTACATGCCAGAGAAAATAGGTAAGAAAGTTGTTGAAAAATACAAATTATACACCAGAGAAAATAGATAAGGTACTACTATGAAAATGAATTAAACATTTTAAGTGTTTTTTATGTCAATTTAATTTCAATTCAATATTTATTTGACCAAATTAGGGTCAACAATCAAACCAACATAACAAGTTGAACATAACAAATAAATTATGAAAATAGTTGACAAAAGATTACTTTAAATTATTTTTTTGTCTGTAACATAAATCCTAACAAAAGTAATTTGTTTAAATTTTAGTCAGTTGTATTTTTGTAGGCCCATTTCATTTTTTTATTCTCAGTCTATATTTTACTTTTGTATAACGATCATGCATTTCGTACAATATTCCGGGTAAGCTTATGTATTTATTCCAAAAAATTGAATGAAAAAAAAGTTCTGACCCTGATTTTTACAAAAATCTTGGGTCGGTTGGGCTTGTGCAACAAAGAGAGATATTTTTAGTCCTAATTAACAATGCATACAGCATTTTGTGTCAATTTGTTTGCCTGTTGATTAAAACATTGTTTCTCATTTTCTTAACTCAAGTTTATTATTTTATTTATTTCTCTTCTAGGTTTACTGTCAGAGATTTTACATACAATGAAGCTGAATTAACTGCTGGTAAAAATGAATTGAATAAATTAGCAGCTGACAAGAAAAAACAATTTGTAAGTGTTTTATATTATTTTGTTCACTGTTTTTGTGACCCAAGGGTGTTGATGGTGATAGTTATGAATGTTCATTATGTTGATTTTGATAATGATACTATTATTTTTACTACCATAGTGAAATCATTTGTAATTTTCAAACTTTTAACACAAATTCTGTATCTCTTTGATGGTGGTGGTGGTGATGGTGATGATTGATGGTGGTGATGATGGATGAGGATGATAATGATGAATGATGACAATGATGATGATGGTGGTGGTGGTGACAATAAGGATATTGACGATGATGAAGATGGTGTAGATGATGATAATAGTGCATTTTCATTAGCCTATTTTTATCACTGATATCTAATTTTAACAGGGTCCTTTAGTTCGATGGTTGAAAATCAACTTTAGTGAAGTGTTTATGGCATGGATCCATGTGAAGGCATTGAGAGTGTTTGTAGAGTCAGTTTTAAGGTAACACTATCATTTATTTTTTACATCTGTTTCAATTCACGCATCTCCTTTTTGTGATGTTTATTAACATCATTTATGATGATGGCTTCTTAAATACTAAAATATTTATAAGTATTCCTGAACGTAGACCAAAGCAAGTTATTGATATGGCAAAGAGAGTTTTCACAGCCTCATCTCGACTATGGTTGAGGCTGTAGTAGCGCTGTAGCTTGGTGGTTGATATGCTTGCCTACCAATCCCGAGGTCCTTGGTTCAATCCTGACCAAGCGCTAGAATTATTCTCACGACAACAACGCCACTGCCAAAGCCTCGTAATGAGTCTTAGTTTATAAGCATGATAGTTTATCCATCCTGTAATAGGCGTTTATCGCTATTGGATGCGGATGAAATAAAAAAAAAGATTGTGATTTTTTTTATGTGAAACCCCGGGTGCTTGGAAATGGCACTCAGATTTTAAAACCTTGTTTGTCGAAAGCCTGACTAGCCATTTCGGTTCCATTGGTCTTGCTCTTGTATTTGTAATAATATTCAACTTGTTATTTATTTAACCCAAAGAAAACCATTTTTTTTTAGTACAGTGTTTTTAATAAATTTCACAAAACATTTGCTTTCAATTTTTTTTTTTCATATAGTATTTAAGGCAAAGACTCAAGATTCATTTCAATTCAAAATCAATTGGAATTTTTCCTGCCCACTTCTACACTGTCATTTTTGAATAATTGACAATATTTTGTTATTTTAAAAAGATATGGACTGCCTGTAAATTTCCAAGGCATGCTTATTCAACCATATAAAAAGACGCAACGAAAGCTGCGAGAAGTGCTCCAACAAAAATATGGACATCTTGATGGAAGTAGCGTTGGAATATCCGAGGTAGGTCAGGTAAAATAATTCAATGTTGTTTAGAATTTTTGTTTAAACTGAATCAATTTGGAAATCAGTTCTGTCGCAATGAAATTGATATTTAGTATAATTAAAATAAATGAATGATGAAAGAAATGAATGAAGAGAAGAATGCATTAATGAATGAAAGAACTACATAGATATATTATTTACGGCTAGATGGTGATCTTAACATTGTAAAATGGCAGTCTCATGTAGGCGCCTTATAGATGTATTACTTACAGCTAGATGGTGATCTTAACACTGTAAAATGGCAGTCCCATGTAGGTGCCTCATAGATATATTATTTACAGCTAGATGGTGATCTTAACACTGTAAAATGGCAGTCCCATGTAAGCGCCTACTATTTTGATTTCGTCAGGCTACGTCAAAAACATGTAAGTTAAATAATAATACCTGTTTTATCATAATTGTATTTTTAACATTCTTTTGTTATACAAATTATTTAAATATGTCACACATATTTTATGTTGTCAATGTCTTTAGATTTGGATTAAATTTACTTTCATTTATTGATAAGTTCTATAAAATATTGCACGTGCGCAATTTCAACATAGCAACAGCATTAAAATGAAGGATTTATTTGGTTGGATTTCGGAATAGTAGGTGCTTACATGGAACTGCACTTAGGGGCTATGTATTCTGTGGGAGTTCACCATCTAGCTGTAAACAATAAATCTATGAAGAACTAATAAACTTCAGATAAGAAACAAGATATATGCCATCATGTTTTAACTCAATACTTTTTTGTGATGGTCTAAAATGTCAGTAGTTGCAGGTTAGAAGTCAAAGATTATACCTGCTCAGGTAATGATCGGTCGACACCATGCTGATTTCAGAAATGATGAATTCAATCAAATTTAATTTAGGATAGCACAGAGCCGGAGCTCATCGAGATATGACTACTTGTTTGTTTGGTAGTGCGTTGGTAACACAAGATTTGTTAGTAGTCCTAATTTAGGATTATTAGTGAAAGTTTGTAACATAATTTGTTTTCTGTATTTCAGACTGTCTTAGACATCCCAGGAATGACCATGGCCCAGCAACAGTATTACCCATATGTATTCTACCCTATTGAAATCAACTTCTGGGATAGGACGTGAACAATTCTACTACGTGTTGTTATGCAATAATAATAATAATAATAGGGTCATTTGGTTAGGATTAAGATCATTAACTTGGAGGAAAGAAAATGTGTATTGTATTTAATAAGCAGTTGTTTATAGATTGTTAAAAATATACAGTTGAACTCACCTAAGTCGAAAATTCACTGAATTTATTTAAATTCCACTTCAAATCAAACATTTTTTATAAACTAAGGTCATCAGTTGTCATTAATTATGATGTAAATCAAAGTAAAAAATCTTTAAAAGTAAATTAAAACACTGCTATGCCCTACAGCTTGTAAAGGTAGGCCAACTACACGAAAAAGTCCATACAGTTTATAGGCACAGTTTATCGAACTGCATGTTTATCAATGTACATACACATAATCTTCATATGCATAAATTATCCCATTATACAAAGTTGGTACTTGGTGTATAGGAAAATGAATTCTGGAGATTTAATTATATCATTAACTACTCGAAAGAATAATACATTATATTTAAAACACAAAGTATATTTTAATGTTATTTTATATTGTATTGTGTTGATATGAGAAGAATAAACATATCAAAGAAAAGGTAAAATCTTTATTGACGTTATATCTCTAGCCTAGAAGCTTTTATTGCCATTTCATTTTCAAGTCAAATAAAATTTCACTTTATCAACGTCAAATTTTTTCTAAAGCCGGGAACTCACTCAGTGAGTGTTTTTTATTGATTTCCCTGTTGAATCACTAAAAACATCATCGGCATAGGAGCAACAGTTTAGTCATGCGACCATCGTATGACTGTTGCGAGATACAGTGAGTGCCCGGCTAAAGTCTATTTGCCAATTCCACTTCATATTTAACTTTGGTGAGTTTGATTCTATATCTAAATCTGTATAAATTTAAGTATAAATAAACAGTACCGTCAAAACTGTATGTACTAGGATATATAAATATATATTATATTGTGTACATAGTATATTAGGTGTATGAATCTTATTTTATTTAATTACAATTATTAACTATTAACAAAAAGTTAGTAATGAATTTCCAGATTATAATTAATTATAAAATATGTATTAGCAAAACATTCATCTGGATTTATAGGTTATAGTTATTGACATTCTCTTGTTGGTAGTTCAAAAAATAAAATAGGTAAACTGTTAACTTGCATGTTTTTTTTTTTTATTTTCGCTGGTTTATGAGCGAGGTCACGGACCTTGGTTATGATTTTGTAAAATCTCTCTGTTGGTGTAGTACCTGACCTCGCTCATGATAAGCTCTACTAGAAACCAGTGAAAGCATTATAATAAAAATAACGTTCAAGGTTTTTTTCTGTTCTATTTTTGGATTATAAAAAAACAAAATGTCAATGACTAATCAAATTAAAAATAACTAAAGTCAACAATTATTTGTTGGGTATGAATCATGGTAAATAAGTTATAATTTAAGAACTGGTTCGTAACCAATAAGCACCATTAAAATACAAATATGTATTCCTTATTAGTTTAAAAAAGTGTATAGACTGGGAACTCCATATTCTGGTGTTATTTTTGTTTCAGTAGGAGGTGCTGAAAGGGGACAGAAACACCTTTTCAAAATGACCTCATTTACATATCGATCAGCGCCGGATTCAGGGTCCACTAAAAGGTCGGGGGAGGGGAGGCGGGGCGTCCCCTTTCTCCAAGGCCGTTTGGGCATGGTTTGTTTATTTATTTTGAAAAGCAAAAAAAAAAGTTACTTGCCCGTTTTTCGTCTCCTGTGCCCTTTTATTTTACGCCTGATACGTATCTATGTTATTTACTTGGTATTTTTAGACCCTGCGCCTCTAATATAAGGGAGATGCAACTATGTTTTGCCGATAATAGGGGAGGCGCATCCCCCTAACTTTTCCCCTGTTTATAAAATATGAAGAACACCAAGATATTTTACATTTTATCAGTTTTTAGAGTGTCTTTGATGACTGATAAATTTCAACAGGTCAATGTTGGGAATAATTAAATGATTACACTATCAAGGTACAACCAAATCAGTATGCTAGCTTAACAAATCTTGCTGGTTATGCAGTAAACTACTGTATCGTAGTTAGACATGATATGCGTAATCTGCCCATTTGAGTTCAGGGGTGGATCCAGGATCGTGTGAAAGAGGGGGTGCAAAATTCCCGGTAGGGTTGGCCTGTCCTGAGTATAAAATTTAACATGTCAAAATTTAGCGTGTCCCCTATTATACAACTCTGTGATGAACACATGAGTATAAATGGGCCTTTAGGTATGACACATGACATGCACAAAATATGGCCTTCGAGGGTGTCCATGAAGACACTGGTGGATTTCCCTCTTACTATGCGTCCCCTGTTATACAACTCTGTGGTTAAAATGTCCATCAGTTAAGTTATGGAATATACATAACTTGTTTAAAGCCACTGCACAAATTTATTTTAACTGAGTTATGAAATACAAATTTTAGTCATATTTTAGAAATAATATATTAAATTGTATACATTTTTGCAAAATTAAGATATTTGTGAAATAATGTTACTGTTCAAATTGAATTTGTAAATTATATTTAAATAATTGAATGGATATTGTTTTAGTGGATGATCAAGAAAGAGTGCTGTTACCACCGGCATAAGGAAGACAGGGGAAGTTTCTCCCGGGAGCAGGGTGTATCCATTTTCACATATTTTTGAGTGGAGGAATCTCGATGTTAAATCCAAATTTGTTTTAATAAAATAGAAAGTACGGTAACGATTAATTATGAATTGCATACGGTACTTGTTATGTATGGATACTCCGGGATGTTAAGAAATGTAAATGTGTTTGTACTTATATAGCGCTTTATACAAACAAGAAAATGTATGAAAGCGCTGTGAAAAATAAAAAGTAGAAATCAAAATTGCACTAAGAATCAAGTAGATGAGTCTTAAAAAATGTTCACAGAAGAAGACTGACGAATGGAATCGGGCAATGTGTTCCCTGGTGTCCATATGGAGCGCCAAAAGGACAAATTGAAAATGGTACAATAGAAAAAAAGTGGCGGTTCAATTGCAAGTGGTACAGTGCAAAATCCATTATGCCACTTGCCTTTTGTATTGTGCCACTTAGCTTTTCTGTTTTACCACTTTCATTTGAACCGCCAATTTCACTTGTCCTTTTGGCGAGATATCGCCAAAAGGACAAGTGAAAGTGATACAGTAAACTTAAGTGGCACAATACAAATTCGGGTGGCACACAGTGCATACTACTGCCATTTGCGTTGTGCATTGTACCACTTGCGTTTGAACCGCCAGTTGAGTTTTGTATTGCACCACTTCCGTTTGAACTGCCATTTGCGTTTTCCATTAAGCCTACACCACTTGCGTTTTGCATTGCACCATTTGAGTTTTGCATTGCGGCACTTGAGTTTTGCATTGCACCATTTGAGTTTGTATTCTACCCTTTCTATTTGTCCTTTTGGCGTAATATCGTCGTTTACAAATGGCATTGTACGTCCACCTCACATATGAGTTTTGTACACTGCCATTTGTAGACGACAATATCACGCCAAAAGGACAATTGAACGTGGTAGAAAACAAACTCAAATAGCAGTTTAAACGCAAGTGGTGAAATGCAAAACTCAAGTGGCGCAATGCAAAACTCAAGTGGTGCAATGCAAAACGCAAGTTGTGCAATAAAAAACTCAAATGGCTTCAATCGCAAGTGGTGCAATGCAAAATTCAACTGGCGGTTCAAATAAAAGTGGTACAATGCAAAACTCAAATGGCAGTAGTAATTTGCACTGTGTCAATTGAATTTGTATTGTGCCACTTTGTAAATTGGAAGTTCAAATAAAAGTGGTAAAACAGAAAAGCTAAGTGGCACAATACAAAAGGCAAGTGGCACAATGCAAAAGCCAAGTGTGGCACAATACAAAAGCCAAATGGTACAATGGCTTTTGCACTGCACCACTTGTATTTGAACCGCCACTTTTTTTTCTATTGTACCATTGTCAATTTGTCCTTTTGGCGCTCCATACATTTACAGTATACGACATTATTTTGTAGTGAAATAACGACTTCTGTCTTTATAAAAACATTGAAATATTTGTAAACTATTGACATAATTTCGATATACTGACGAAAGATTCGACGTGTTGGGGAAGTTGTAATAACGGTGTCGATATAGAGGGCGCTAAACCAAAAGACGGGATGTTGCAACAACAAAAACAAAACACGTAGGATCAAAGTCTAGGAATGTAAAATGAAATTTCTTATACAACTTATCCTCTTAAATTTATTACAAGTAGTAACTTGTATAGAATCGATACGAAATGTTGAATCTAATCAGAAAAATGTCCACCGTACGCATATGTTCAGCAAGTTACACAAGTCGAATGATAAGTTATCAGGGAATGAAGAGGTGAGTAGCTAGCCTAGGCCCAACCAAGCACAAGCATAGCACTTGCTCGGCACATCTAGCCCCTAAGGACAGGTCTGGTCTACTAACGCCCTATCTAGGCCTAGGGGCCTAGGCTAGGTGTTGAGTATGTACAATTGAGGGTTCATAAAATCGAGGCATGTAAAATCTACGTTCTACTGTATAGGAAAAAAAAAGGTGATGTTAAATTGAAAATAAGTAACAAATTTGGGCCAATTTTGACCAACCGGCCCAAATATTTTTAGAATATAAGCTTCCACCGGGTGCAGGTCAACTCGTCACCAAACCAACTCGTCACCAGTCAACTCGTCACCAAGTCAACTCGTCACCAAGTCAAC
>JAOTQE010113410.1:0-13065 GCA_025631205.1 Nesometra sesokonis
GTCTTGGGGTATTGACAATTTCATTACTTAAAAAAAAACAATGGGATTCAGCCCCATCATGGTTGGGGCTGCGGTAAAAAAAATTTGGATTATGACGCCTATAAATGTATACAGTACCTGCCAAATTATGCATGAGTCTCAAGCATTGGAGCCTATTCTGGACTCACGTATTTGCAGAATTCTCACGCACAGACAGTGATTCTAAAAGATTTTTTCACGCATAGAGCAAAATACAATAAAAACGGCCCCAAAACAGTGGTAATTTAGACAGAAATGCCCTAACAATTAAGATGAGGTTTTTTTTTTGCTTATCAAAATAGGAGAAAAAGTGAGTCTCAAGCATTGGAGCCTATTCTGGACTCACGCATTTGCAGAATTCTCACGCATACACAGTGATTCTAAAAGATTTTTTTTTTTTCACGCATAGAGCAAAATACGATAAAACGGCCCCAAAACAGTGGTAATTTAGACAGAAATGCCCCAACCATTAGATGGTTGGGGCATGGTTGCTTATCAAAATCTGAGAAAAAGTGACCAAGCGCTGGTTGTATTGTTTATCTCACGAATTGGCACCAAAAGAGTTGACAGGTATATAAATGATCGAAAATGTTAGGAGTAATCTTTAGAAATGGTGAATTAGGGTGTTGAAAATGTTATTATTCTATCAAAAAAATTGTACTCTATTTGAATGTCATTTTTGGTCATTTAGAGGCGTCATAGTTCAACATTTTGACAATGACAATAGTGTACTTATCAACCAAATTTTAACTATAAATTTTCAAAATTTCTACCACCATAAATCCGCCCATTCACCCAGTTTGGCCTGTATAATGCGAATGTTTACGTGCATGAGTAAACCTCACTTCAACAAATAATTCAATTGGATTGAATGTTTACCGTACACACTGTACCAGTAAGGGCATAACTTGTTTAAAAGATAATTATAAATTCTGGCATCTGCTAATTAAAAACTATTAATTATCGATTTTGAAAATTTTTTTACCACCCCTGAAGGGGGGTGCTCGAGCACCCTGAGCACACCCCCCCTGGATACGCCACTGTACAGTGGACATTATGAAAGTAAATAATTCCGTATATCATAGTTGCGAGGCTTACCGATTATATTAGGCCTACCGTAAAGTTTTAAATATGTTTTTAAATTCATGTGTCATATAAGAGATGGTTTCCAAATTAAATTATGACACACAAGTTAAATTATAGGCTATTTTATTACTTTAAGTTCATACAAGTTGGTTCAATATCTTGGGTCACATTGGTAAGTAATAGTGTGAGGATTCAACTCGACCCACTCAAGACCTTTAATCCCACTCCCTCCCAACAAAAAAAATCGTTATATTACAGGGACAAACCCCTATTTTATAAAACTATGCAGGCGCGGATCCAGACCTTCGCACCGTTCGCCATTGCGAAGGTCAGACGACCTCAGACTCTGGTACCTCATCACATGTCTAGATCCGCCCCTGCTATGCCCAACTCGCCGTTTCAAGGCGTACTACACAAGTCCTTGTACTACTACACTCTAACCGCCCTTTCAATACTAGACATGAACCCCCCCCCCCCACTTTATACACTACCTGCCACTTTTAAGGCTACGGTAGACCACAGAAGTCAGCATGAGGCAGACGCTAATTTGGCTACTGCCCTGCCGTCGCTTATACAGGCCCGTACGGAGGGGTGCGATGGGTGAGGGGTACGATGGGTAAACCCACCGCCCCTCCCCAATGGAAAAGAGCCACTTTCACCACCTTAAAATAACTCGATACATAAAAGCCTCGAACTGTAACGGAAGACCTGTAAAACCTCTCAACGTTAAAAAGGTAACCCTTTTTTGATCGTCACAATTAGAACCCAGATGATGTGCTCGCCGACGAAGAGTACGTCACAATGCTCGATCATTCGCACATCTCCATTTCTAATCCTGGGTACATGGTCCGGATATAGTTGCCACTTTCAATACTAAACGGGACCATGAAAGTTCTATTCGGGGGGAAAAGGGAGGCGGAACTTTTCTAGGCCGGCTGGGCGTGTCTTGCCGGTTTAATTTTGACAAACAAAAACGTTATTTCCCTCATTTTCGCAGTGTTCTCTACCCTGCATAGGGGAAAATATAAGTCTATTTTTACTTCTGGGGTCACTGTTAGACCCGGCGCTCCTAATATAAGGCGGGGGCGCAACTAAGTTTTGACGATTATGTGGGGGTGGGGGTGCGCCGGCTCCGCCCACCCTTAAATCCGCACCTGCAATGTCACCATGGAGTTATCCACACAGCTATTTTAATTTACCCCACCCTGTTAATTTTAAACGACTATACCCTGGACTACAAAATTGTTTGGCCTATTTTATACGCTCATCCGCCCCTTTTCGATCGAAGCTGACCATGGACCACAAAAGGCTCTTACGCTCCTTAGACCTTGGATCATATTCCTGCAGCACTTACCTCCGTTAAGTTACTGAGTGACTAACATACTCCAGCATTTTCCTATGTTAGTATACGTACGCTAGGAGGTGAAAGAAAATTTTATATTTGGAATTTTAACTACGACAACAACTGGCAAGGGTGAGATTGTAAAGGTAGGCCTAAACTATGCCTTTGAGGAAGTATGCGTTCCACGTTCAATTAGATAAGTCTACAACTAACTTTCAACTTACGGTAGTACCCATACAAAGAATCATGAAACTGCATAATCCTGGACATAAAATACAACTTCGGATTGCCCCCGTCGCATCACTACAATATTTCGTAACACTCCATTATTCAAATCACCGTGAAACCTTGTAGGCCGACGTGTCCTTCACTTTGGACTAGACTGCAATTGACTTCACTGGTGTAAGTTATCTTGCCACGTCTCGGTATCCTTTGGCCTAGAAAACGGTAAATGAAACCGTCAACTATAGTACTATCGCCTTTATACGACCTTTATCTACACGCTGTATTTGCATTATCTTAAAAATTAAACCAGGCGTTAATTACATAGCCCAAATTATTCAAATCCCGAACGCTCCTACTTATGCATTACAATGACCCCGGGAATCGGAGAAGTTAGTCGTCATGGAGACGGTAATTAGAAACGCGACCCGAAGCCAACAGTTTGTGTGTGAGTAAATACTCTCACAGTCAAGTGTTGGGAAGCATAACAAAAAGACCCAAAACCAACAGGCACTTTGGAATGTTTTCACGAACAACTGTTCCATGGGTTGGTTTTGAAGCAGTTTTTAGAGAGGCGTGTCCCTTGTGTTAGGGTAATAAACATGTTTGCTATATATATAAACCTATCAATTCCTGACAAACAATAGGGCCTACACAGCCGCAATCGACCGAGCAATCCATCAATCATCGTCTTGTGTTCAATCACAGTTAATAACAGGACCGCCCATTTCTGTTGAGTAATAATTAATTGCAGATACGATAATTAGGGACTTGACATGGCTGATGATTTATGTTACTATCTATTTGATCAAAATGAAGGTTGTATTGAATTATCTTAAATTATTTAGCAGAATCGGTCATTAGGCCTACCGTTCATCGTCATTGCCATTGTCGTCGCCGTCAATTTACACAACTAACATCCTTAGGCCTGAACAATATTGTTGTCAAAGCTCGACTGACCCAACATTTTTAAATCGGCGTAGGTCAGCTTTGGTCAATGTTCATATTTCCTGATTTAGCTAAGATTTACCCAGAAAATTGTAAGAAATAGACATAGCCCTACATAAATTTATCCCCAAAAATAAATAAAAGGTCTCGTTATTGTATACCTGCCAACTTTTTCTTTGCTGCGATGCGTGAGACAAATCCCGCTACCAGTACTGGGCCACGTATTCTCCGATTTTGATCTAATAAAAAAAAACCTCATCTGACTATATTTGTGCCCGGTTCCTTTCTAAATTACCACTGGTTTGTGGGCCGTTTTTACCGTATTTTGCTCTATATTGTCTCATGCGTGAGAAAAACTATTAAAGTAACAGATTATGAGTGTGAATTCTGCTAATGCGTGAGAAAAATTATTTATGCTTGAGACGTCCAAAATAGGCTCAATGTGTGAGACTCACGCATAATGCGTGAGAGTTGGCAGGTATATTATTGTACAGCAACAGTTACCTACTAAAAAGTGTCCTGATCGACACAATTCAGGATTCTGTACAAATATGCTTTTTAGGCCTTATCATTAGTGTCATGCTGTCGTCTTTATTGTCACTGCCCAATGGTTACGCCAACGGGGAGGGGGGAGGTTCGGGGAAGACTGCGCCCCCCCCCCCCGGCCGTCGGGGAAGAATGACCATTTTCGTCGGGGAAAAGCAAAATAAAAAGTATTATATAAGTATATTATAAACCCCGAAAGATAGAATATAGACATAAAATATCATTAGTTAGGCATAGACCTACTGTATTTTTTGACAAATTAGGCCAAGAAAAAAATTGTGTAGGCCTATTGCCCTTTACCGACCACACCTAAAAATTGAAAATCAGGGTCGAGGTTTTTTTTGTATTTCAAAAAATATTTAAAGACTGAACTAAATAAAGTATCATATATTGAAAATATCAAATAATTGGAGTAACATTGTTAATTTCATACTATAAGTGGAGATATTTATGAGTTCTGGTTTAGTTTAGTTAAGTTTACCTATTCTTTATTTCTGTCACACTCTTCCAAAGAAGTAAGCCTAGCCAATAGGCCTGCTTTTGGTACAAAAACAAACTTTGTGTCTTGGCTTCGTTAAGGCTGATTCGCCACATTTGACACCATCCGAAACGCAATGTAACATTTTTTAGGAGAGAGCTTTAATTTTTAGAAAGTACAACAATGTCATCGGCGTACATTCATAAGTCAATATTTATCAAGCAAGAATACTAAAATTCAGTTGTTTTAAGTCATTCACAATGCAATTTACAAAAATATTTAAAAGTACGGAGGAGAATAAACAACACTGTTTTGTACCTTTTCCGCATCAAACCAATTTGTTATTTTGTTATTTGTTATTGACGGCACATTTAACATTATCATATAAACTTTTGATGCATCTGTAAAAATACCAATACTTCGTAATTTATACCACAAACAGTCACGATTTACACGATCAAATTCCTTTTATCAATAAAGAACGCAAACGCATGTTTTTGCTAAGCTTTCGGTTCATGTATATAAATGATCAAGGCAACTTCAGTTTTTTCCAAAAACCATTTTGCTCTTCATTGATGATATTATTTCTTTCAAGCCAATCAGTAAGCCGTTTACGACTAACATCGCAATATATTTTATACACCACATGTAAATGTGTTATACCTCTGTAACTCATTGGTTTCTTTGGGTCATTATTTTCTGATTTGGGAATTGGGTTAATAACACCAAATTTCCATCTAGAAGGACACATATCATAAGAAAAGGAACATTTAAACATAGCATGGAGAATGGTTGCTGCCGTATCGTTCCTTAGTAGTTCAGCAACAATACCATCAATACCATCCTTATTCTATGTGGTTTAGTTTGGCCAGCTCAACCAAAGCCAGCCTAAGGTAGGCCCAGATAAATTTGGAGTCCTCCATGGAAAACGGCCCTTCCTTTTTGAGCCATTCCTTGTTTCTTGCTTACCGTACAAATTGTTAAGACCTCAGAGATACGTCTATTGTAAATGATGCTAGTTTAGAGGAAAAACCCAGTGGAGGATTGGGCTCCTACCCTCTAAAATTGACCCGAAAAAATATTTTTGGGTTTTTTTTATGACAACTGAGTAATTTTAAAACATGTACATGCATGTAGGTGCATAAGACTTTTATTTTCAGGGGCGGATTTAAAGAGGGGCGCATCCGGCGCTAAAATTCAAGGAGTTAAAGTTCACTTACTGGCATGATGTCAAGCTTACGCGTGCTGCCAGAGCATCGACGTGTCATTCCGATCATGCTCTCCTGAGAAGCAAGGTTTCCATCTCGTCTAAATTTAAACAACAGCATTGTCAGTTAAAACGTGCTAAAAAGCTAGATGTCGCAAAGCTTGCTATCACTGAGGCACAAGTCACCCTCAGAAACAACCTGACAGCTGTCTTTCAGGATGTCAATTCAGCCAGTCACTGGGAGGATCTCCGTACCAGGATCTTCCAGGTTTCAGCAAACTCAATCGGTTTTATTAAGAGGAACCATAAGGACTGGTTCGATGAGAATGACACATCTGTGAGTTCTCTGCTTGATGAACTTCACTCACTCTACATCAGATATGTAAACGACAAGAATTCGCAGGCTAAGAAAGACAGATACAACAGGACAAAACAACTAGCTCAAGCTAAGCTTCGTGTGATGAAGAACAATTGGTGGGCTAGCAGAACAAGAGAACTTTAGGCAGCAACTGATAAAAAAAGATGTTTTTAGTAAACTTAAGGCAGTGATGGGCCATCCTCCAGAAATGTCAGTCCACTCTTTGATAAAGATGAACAGACTTTGATTAAACAACCAGCATCCATCACTGAGAGATGGGCACAACATTTTAACAACCTTTTGAATCACCAGTCTAGTATATCTGATGAGGCCATTGCTGATATACGACAAACTTCAGTGATTGAGGAACTTGATGATGCTCCGCCACTTGCAGAAACTATCAAAGCTATCCAACAGCTTTCAAGTGGCAAAGCACCAGGTGAAGATGGTATCCCTCCGGAAGTGTAAAAGCATGGTGGAGACGTACGTGCTACAGCACTTACCCGGCTCTTCAATAAACTATGGGTAGAAGGCAAAGTTCCGCAAGATTTTAAAGACGCATTGATCATCCATCTCCAAGAAATGTGACAGACGAGTGTACGAAAATCATATCGCTTCTTAACATTGCCGGCAAGATTTTTGCCAAAGTTATCACCTACCGTCTTACTACTCACCTTGATAGTACCTTCCCAGAAAGTCAATGTGGTTTTATACCTGGCAGAGGCACTACTGACATGTTGTTTACAGCCAGGCAAGTGCAAGAAAAGTGTAGGGAGCAGAACTTAGATCTGTATATGGTGTCTGTCAATCTCACCAAAGCATTTGATTCTGTTAGTCGTGCTGGGCTTTGGAAGCTCCTCTTAAAGATTGGATGCCCACCAAGAGTAATCCAGATCATCCGCTCTTTCTACAAAGGCATGGTGGCACGTGTTTCTGACTCTGGGAACATGTCAGACCCATTCCCTGTGACAAATTGTACCAAACAAAGTTGTGTCATGGCTCCTACTGTTCAGTATTGTCTTCTCTGCAATGCTACGCGATGCTTTTAATAACTGTAGCAAAGCTGTTCTGATCAGAATCAGGAAGGATGGTGGCAATTTCCAACTGCAGCGTCTAAAAGCTTATTCTAAGGTCTCATCACTACTTCTGCGCGAATTACTCTTCGCAGATGATTGTGCACTAATAGCCCACACAGAGGATGACCTACAGAATATTGTGAATAACTTTGCGAGGGCAGCTCAACGCTATGGCTTTACTATCAGCATTTTAAAAAAACAGAGGTGATGTGCCAACCAAAACCAGGCAGCCAACCTCATGAACCGGTCATAATGATAGGTGACGACCAGCTGAAGGTGGCACAGAAGTTCTGCTACTTAGGCGGCATCCTATCACAGAATGCTTGCATAGACGATGAGATCACATCACGGATTGGAAAAGAGAGTGCTGCCTTTGGAAGACTACACCATAGACTATGGTCAGACCATGGAATTCGACTAAGCACAAAGATTGGTGTCTACCGGACCGTTGTACTAACCACACTCTTGTATGGTAGTGAGACAGGGACCTATAAACATAAGACATTATAAAGAAGCTTGACCAATTCCACCTCCGGTGCCTCCATAAAACCTGTGGCATATCTTGGAAGGATAGGGTACCCAACACAGATGTGCTTGAGCGCTGTAAGATCGAGGGAATCGAAGCTTTCCTGATTAAAGGCCAACTTCGCAGGTCTGGTCGCAGGTCTGGTCACCTTATACGCATGGAGGACAAGCGAATACTAAAAGCACTCTTCTATGGGGAATTAGCCAGTGGTCAACGAACAAGAGGAGGACAATACAAAAGATACAAGGATGTCTTGAAATCCAACTTGAAAGCCTGTGATATTTCAGCGAACACATGGGAAAGGCAAGCACTCAACCATTCAGGATGGCGACGCCTGCTGGGCTAGTATAGTGAATTTTGAAGACCAGCGCATTAAGCAACTCCATGTTCACGTTCAGCCCGTCATGCTGTCCAGTGCCAACAAATTTCAAATGATGACGTTGTCTGCTCTGTCTGTCGACGTTGTTGTCGCTCACGTATAGGCTTGTTCAGCCACAGCAGAAAGCACACCAGTCTACAGCACTAAAATATAAATAAATTGCTTTTTGGAATACGACTCAGTCCATCATCATCATCATCATCATCATCACCAAATCCACTTATAATTAAACACAATTTAAAAGGAAGTTTATGCCTATGTTGTTTGTTAGTTTGTTAGCTTGTTTTTTTCTAGTTTTATTGTGTTTTTTCACACAAAACATAAAACAGGGGTGGATCCAGCGAAGCTCGAAAAGGGGACCCGATGCCAAGTTGGGGAAGCCCAGGTGTGAGATTTTAAATGCAAAATGAAGATAATAGGCATGGTTCCAGGGTCCGCCTAGAGCCCGGAAAAATCTTTCTCCATATATGCTCTCCGGTGCACTTTTAGTGGCAAACAATTGGGTGGGGGATGTCGGGTAAATTGATAAAGCATAGGCAATCTGGTTTTAAAATGGAATTAAACTTTTAAAGACACAATGCACTATACAATTAATATCTGTAGTTCCAGTAGATTTTTTTAACTTTTGTTTACAATGTTCATGGAGTAAACGCCATGCTATATTTTTATTTAAATCTCTTAATCACTTTCCTTAATTCATGTTAAATATGGGGCCATCCATAAATGATGTCACACAAATTTTGGCATTTTTTGACCCCTCCCCATTGTCACAAATTGTCACACTTTGTTAGACCCCCCTCCTTAAATGACGCCACAAACTTAAAGATTTTGAAACTATTGACAAAATTTATGTAGGTCCCTAGGATATTTTCTCATTATAGTAAATGTTTTTAGTAACAAACAATATATTCACTTATAATCAGAATTTAATTTTTGCAAAAACTTTATTAAGTAAACATGAACAACCAAACCTTCAGCTTGTAATTAACATTATCATCTCTCACGTCCTTACCATGCATATATATTTATCATTTTGCTAGTATATTTTTTTTTATTGAATTATGATATTATTGCTGTTATTAGCGTACAGGGTCTATATTGTATTGAACTGAAATAAATAGCTTGCATCTGTATAACTCAATTTTATATTACTGTACTGTACTAAATTTCGTCATATCACTGAAAGTCAATATTACTGCACTAAACTAAATTTCGTCATATCACTGAAAGTCAATATAATGCATTTGTTGGCTCTGTTCACTGTTCCAAACGCCATGGGCTCTGTAACCACTCCTATACAGATGTAATAATAGAAAGTGAAATGGCTTTATGAGGCGATTGACAGTAGTTGAATTGTGATGTCACAACTAACTGACCTCCCCCTTGTCACAAGTTCTCACAGTTTAGGCTAACCCACCCCCACTCCCCCTCCCCCTTGAGTGTGACATCATGGATGGCCCCTATGTATATTTTTTATATAAATATAGTAGGCTTATTAGTTTATTATCACGATCTAATTGAAAACTGTTGAGATATGTTTCACTTAATGTCCTTTCGGGTAATTGCTCTCATTTTATCATACACTTACAACAACAATAAACAAGGTTCAATTATTTTATTCTGGAAAATTTAAGCAAACCCAACTTCCATAGGCCGTACCGGTATATGCCTTCCCGGATTTACTAACTAAATTCATAAAAAGTACAACAAAAGTGCTGTCAAGTAGAGTATGAATTGGTTGCTTCACAGCACTAAGGATTATCTAATCCATCTATGACGTTCCATTCGTATTAAAAGTTTTATATGAGTCATTCGTTGGCGGCACTGTTCAGATAAAATATTGAAACGAAAATCAAGACATTCTTTTGAACAATAATGATAAAGCTAAAATAACATACGGTACTATACCTGTCAACATTTTTATGACAATGCACGGGAGGAAACAACTGAGCTCGAAAGAGGAGGCCCGATGCCCATTTGGACAAACACAGGTGGGAGATTTTAATAACAAACTGGTGGGAACAGGCGTGGTACACCCGCCTGCGGCGGCCCACCTAGGGGCCGGGAACATTTTTCTTTACTGATGCTCCTGGTGCACTTTTAGATTTCCAAAGTGTGCAAAAAATAATATTCTGCCAAGTCAAGGAGGGTGGGTTCGGATCCCCTACCCCATTGGATCCGCACCTGCACTGCATGAGACATTTTCCCGATTTTGTATACGTGAGACGTAATGCGTCAGACAATCTCCGCTGCCTGCGATGGGCCAAATTTCCTCCTATTTTGTACCGACAAGCAAAAAAAAAAAAACAAAACAAAACAAATGCGCGATAATTCTACTAATGCGTGAGAAAAACGATGGATGCGTGAGACGTTCAAAATAATGTGTCTATGCGTGAGAGAGTTGGCAGGTGTAAGATAATGAAGCATTCAGAAGATCCTGAGGATCTAGAAGCCATGGTTTAAGTGGATAAAGCGGACCTAAAAAGATATATTGGGTTGTGGTTGTAGCAATAGAATGGCAAAGTAGGTTCACTACCGTAGACTGAAAAACGCCGCTAAAGCCAGAGGCAGGTTTGCCGTATTGTTTCAAGCCATATAGACAAGATGATAAAAAGCTAACAATCACGGAAGCAGAAGTTTTGTAAATTCAACTACAATGGCGATGGAATCATCTCTGAGCTGAACAATAAAATAAAATGAAAATGCACCCTCAAGGAAGAAGGCGAGAATTATGATAGCTTTTAGGTTAGATGATCATACTTAGCTAGGCGTATACATGTATATACATTTTATGAAAAATATTGTAGGCCTAATAAAAAAGAAAGAAATGCTGATCTAAATTTTTATTCCAAGAAGTACTAAAATTTAGATCTTAATTTTTTAAACTTAATCATTGCCCGTCATCTAAAATGTTATAGGACTACTTGGTGAATAATTTCTTTCTCGGTATTACTATGGCTGTCACACATACAAAATACAATTCGTTCTCTGAAACGACGACACAACCATCTTATGATCTCCAGTTGGACTCTTTAATTGGTGAATAGGTTGTAGACTAATTTGTAACCAGAAAAAAGCCGCGGATCTCGGCCTGAAAACACCCCCACCACGTTTACTTGCACATATTTTGCACCTGAAAATGAGAGCATCTAACATTTCCCGAGCCCTAGGCAGAGACCTGGACATACCATCACTTTCCTGGTAAAATCCCACACGTATGCTTGTCTAACTTGGCAGCACCCCACCCCCCCCCCCCCACTTTTCCCGATGCAGCTCTACTGGATCCCTAAGTAATGTGAAATTATCCTGGTATTTTATAAGATTTTTTTTCTGGAGCTTGGCTTTGAGCTGGTACTATAATGACCCGAATATCCAATACCAATATCACAAATTGTGTATGGTAAAATGAAGTGACATCCGGTAAGGAAATGGAGATAACCCTAAATGTCGGTTTAATTTTGTTTTTGGCTTTCATCATTTCCTCTTCAAGGTTATTTGCATTGTTCATATGGTAATCCAGGGTTGTGGTTCTATCTATCTTTCGACCTGCTGGATTGTAGGTCTATAAATCAGTTCTGACCCTGTTGGGTGTTCAACTCACCAGCCGACCTGGTGGATCAGCCGACGTGTTTGGTTGTAGGTCTGTAAATCAGTTCTGGTCCTGTTGGTTGTTTTAATTCATTAGTCGACGTTTCGGGTTATACACCTAGGCCTATAGGCCTAAGTCGTTCTGGTCGCGATTCCTGTAAAGGTAGGTTACTATATCCGATGGATGTCTAAAGGTGTTTGCAAAATAATATTAATTGTTGATACAATTGGGCAACGAATATTTCAGGATTGCTGATATAAAGTATACAGGTAGGCTTTTTGTATGCCTAGCTCAACTTTAAAAAGGAATAAAATGGAGTGGGCTGGTGGTTTATAAACGCTTTGGCACTGCACTATCGGCTGCCGTGGGCTCACAAGGCCCAGCAGATTATTTATTTAGTTATTTTTATTGTAATATAATTAAAAACTGCTTACTAATTATCCTTGCTCATCAATGAGAGTGTATTATAATGGGCTCCGTCAGTCTGTATTTTTATGTACTCCAGCAATTTCCAAACTAGTGGGCCTTCTTAATGACAAATCTGTCACATCATACAGTAGAATGATTAAAACGGCACATGGATTGAACATGCTAATTGACTAATCTTTGGGCTCCTCCAATACAGTTTTCACGTATTGTTTTTCCCCAGGAAAATTGACAAAGGGCCCAGAATGGGTTCCATGGACGATTTGCTAAAGGCATTTCTGTGTCTTGTCATGCTGATGTCTACAACATGTGCATTCACCGGAGTTGATCCATTCGACTCAAGATGGCGATGCGAGAAGACCCCAGACTGGAAGATAGAAGGGGGCCGTAGCCCACTATCAGAATCAGTTGGCAGTGTTACTGTTTTGTCACTTTTATCGGCCAGCTGAGGTTTTTGTCTGTCGCAGGCTTCCAAGTAAGGTTTTCACGCATGTATTTATAGTAAAGGGTTAAAATGTCATGATAGGTACTCTATTTACTAACGAAGTTTTGCAAAATAAAAAAAAAACAATACAATTTAATTTTGCTTTCTTCACAATATCGTTCTTTTTTCTCGATTATATAAGTTATTTTAGAAATTCTAATCTCCAGTCCGATTCGGTATTTTGTAAATGTAGTCCCTTGTCGGTAATACATTACCACAAACTATATTTCCTTCAAACGTTTTGGCGAAAGATCCATAAAATTTTAAGATGTATTGGACATGAAAGTCCTTCATTCAAAAAGTTCGTACTTGGAACTGGAAATCCATTAGTAGATTACATTTACACATTCACGTCTTTTACAATATATAAGCAAAAGATA
>JAOTQE010113421.1:0-13065 GCA_025631205.1 Nesometra sesokonis
TTCAAATGTTACAAGAATGTATGACGTATCCGTTTTCGTATTCGTATTTCGTAAATCTGCGAAACCTCACTATTAAACCTTCCTATTAACTTTAACGAAGACGTCATAATTTGAGGCGAGTCAGGACAAAACCACCAAGTTGTCGCGCAAAAAGTTATTGAGAAAATAATAAGCAAATAAACAGGATATGTAAAGAAATACAAAGGAATTTGGGTTGTTTTTGTTCAAAATCTATAGTTATAGTTGTCCAAATTTTATAATTGACCCCTAATTTTAAAGTTTATATGGATAGTGTAATATGGCTATAACAAAAACTCAATTTTCAATTTTCCTTGCTGGTTTTCCCACGACATTTGTTCATAGATGTGAAAAAATTAAATCTAAATCAGTATCCTTCCAGTAGTAATTTAACTGATGATTTAAAACAAAATCAACCAAGGCTTATTCGATTTAGGCTATCAAGTTCTGGCGAGTAATACTTCCTGATGTCCAATCGAGACCTAATTATTTTTTGTATGCTCATTCAGAAAATGGCCTATCCCTATGAAAAGGTAAATTTTACAAAATAGGATTAATAAAACCATGAAAATCGTTTTGTCTAAAGGTTTAATGTCTAGGCAGGGATTAGGACTGTCGAAACATTAGATTTAGCGAGCGGGCTAGTTGAAATATTTTTTTAAATAAAGGGCCATAATTCTTTGGAAAATAACTGAAATGTTACTGATGTTTGGAAATTAGATGGATAAAATATATGTACATATATTGTATAAAAGAATTGAAAAAATATTCATCATATATACAAATATAGCTTATTTTATTCTATAAAAAACATAGTCCTAACATACCTCAGATGAGGGCAAGTTGGGACATACTAGGTAGATTTCGTCGGTGAACGTTAATATTAACTTTAACCTTGGCACCGCGATAAGCTCCGCTCCTTTTGTAAAATAATCGAAATGCGCATGCGCTGGACTTACGTAAAAAAATAACTAACGTTCTGCCGAACGTTAAATCTAGAAATTACCGTAGTTGCTAACGCAACTCCTTCCACTTATGAATAAATTATGACGTCATATGTCAAAGTTAACGTATTGCGACGAAAAGTAGATGTTAACGCAACTTCTCCCACTTATGAATAAATTATGGCGTCATCCGTTAAAGTTAAAGTATTTCGGCGAAAAGTACCTACTAAGTTGGGAGACCCGATAACTGAAAAGAACATGCATAGGCCTAGGCCTATACTGAATAAAAATCAGTATAAATGACTTAAGGTATTTTTTTTTACTTTTTACATATCTAGGACTGGTTATAATCTAAGAAGTGAATGAAAATACCGTACAAATAATTATATACGCCCAGGTAGTGACATTTGGTCAAAAAATAGCTATTTTGATAAATAAGAATCAAAGAAAGGTGTGTATCACGTTTAGACTTCGCATACAGATGTCACTAGCCTAGTGAGTGATTGTCAGAAAATGACTTAAATTTGCCTTTTTTAAATGGGACGGTAGAAACAGGTGTTGTAACTTACCCCGTCCCAACTAGCCTAGCTCTCCCCTGATATTCACAACAGGCCTAAATAAATTGCAATTAGACTATTGTAGAATTAGGTTTAGGATAGTTCCATTCAAGTATAAATTACACACATACCCTAGTAATAACAAATTTAAATCATTGTTACTAGGCCTAGGTAGCCTAAAGGTATAGCCTAGCCAGCATATAGAACGCATGCGTATATCGAATCTCGTCAGAAATGAACAGGTTTAGGCTAGGTCTCATAGCACCAAGGCCTGGGTTATTACAAATAGGCATAGGCTAGGGCCTAGATTAGGCCTAAGTGGCTTAATTACATTAAGTCACTGTTGACCTAGGCCTACCTAGGCCTAGGTGGGCCTAATATATCCTAGACACTAACATTAGGCCTCCTATGCCTAGGCCTAGACTGAATTATGCAAAAGAGGGTTTATTTAACTTAGTCAACCACTTTTAATAATACTTAATAGACATATAATCACAAGGAATGTTTTGCTAAAATAAACCCTATCTATAATACAGTCACACATTCCTTAAACACAGACTATTAATGAAGAAACAAACCTTTCAATTTCCTCGGCATGATTCCAGATCCAGTGAAGATATAATACAATATATAATAAAATTAGTAATATTTGTCTAGTTATTTAGCAATGTATTATGTTAATAAAAAAGCAAACAGTATGCTTTTATTATAAAATAAGCATGACTATTTTGTTTTAAGACAAACTTTGTTTACTTGGAAGCGAATCGTCAGAAGAATGTTCACGCGTATGTAACGCGCAGTCAGGTGGCATCTCCGTCGGCGCGTCGTCGGCAATCGAAGAAGAATCGCGTAGTATATCCATTCGAAACGTGTCGAGGTTACGAGACGCAGTCTGAACTCAATAAATATCGGGAAACCTCCAAATAAAAAGGTTCGTACACAAGTTAACCACAAAGTGCTGTCACAAAATCCGGTGTAGGCATTCGGAAACGCATGAGTGGATGACCATTTACATCCTGAACAATCGTCAATAATCATAAGCGATTGACTTCATTGAATAGAATTCGAGTTCACGCTGTTTTTGTTGATTTTAAACGAATATTCAAAAGTCGACAATAAACATGATGCCTATCTATGTTTGATAGGAGGCACACTTGGGAAATAACTGATACAAACGTTAAGATGTTCCTACGATTGATTACCTGTCATTTTATGAAAGTAATAAGTTACCACGAGATAATCTTTCTGTTTTTCTAAATATAACCTCAAACATTCGGTCTCGTCATTCGTACATTAAAACACGTCGACACTGTTACAATTTAAATGGTGAACTTTCAATGTGGAAGTAACGTAATGCATAATACATAACTCATCTCCGAACAAAAATAAGCCAAGTCATAATTGTTTTAGTTTACTGTATTTCTGGCATTGAAATATTGCATTACCTATTACAAAGACATTACGAGTGATTACTGGTTTAGAAATAGCCATGGCTGTTGTAACAAATTAACAACTTTCAGCTGTTGTAATTACTGTTAATAGCTTAGCATTGTAAAAACTTAACTAGCTGTTAACTATAATACATTCCTTATCAAATATCGACCATAATGATTATAGGCCTAATATTATTACCAATAATTGAGAAGTAAATAGGCCAGTTATTCAGAGCAGTCTGCTATTAACTGCGTATCCCATGTAGGAAAACAAGTCGATCCGACAATAAGACGCGGAAAGCTGCGCACAGCTGTAGCTGGTCAGTGCCACCAACTGTTCGTGCACTGCACGCCATCACTTTCATTTAGCCAACAAAACCGGGCTAGTATTCCTATTCTACAACCGCCTATACAAGGCAATTGAAGATTAAAGTGCGGCTACTAATCCAAAGCTATACAAGCAAGATCAGTAATCGAATGAATTGCTTCTGTTTTGTGCTTGATTTTATACTAGGCCTATAAACATCATCTGCTATGCAAATTTCTACGACTACACCTGAGGCGAAAGTCGCTGAGTGTAGTAGCATGAGGCGTTATTCGCAATTTGCATAACTCCAGAAACAAAAAATAATATATTGTATACAGTTTTAATAAGGAAATAAGCATTTAAAGGTGTATTTATAAAGATATTTTAATTCAATTTTAATGTTAATGTATTACCAGTTGATGATTAATGAATTATTTAGATATTTAAAGTGACACCCACACAATGATGGTTATCAGAAATTATATAAGAACAAAACGCAAATAGTCACAAAACGTACGTGAAGACCAACAGACCGACAGACAGACAGACTTTTTGAAAAGCTGTTTATAGAGACGCTTTTCGCCTCTAAAATATCTTAACAGAAATGGGAATTTTACATATGAATGTGCTTTAGGTCTCATGTTTCCTTCAGCCAAGAACTCACTTCGTCGTGCGACGGTCCGTACGACTAAGCAGACACGACGACAGTCTTCTACTCGTCGACCGACGGTTTTTTAGTGATTCAACGGGGGAATCACTAAAAAAAACCCCGTCGGCCGATGAGTAGAAACTTTCAATACGTCTGGCAACCACACACACAGGGAGCGACGGTTTAGTCGTGCGACCGTCGCACGACGCAGTGTGTCCGGCTTTGTTATTAAAACGCGTTAAAAATAATTTATAAACAACCTTAGGTCTGTCCAGGTTGACCAGGGAATAATGAAAATTAGTAATTTCGAGTGTCCTGGTATGACAAATGGTAGGTTCAATGCCCGCTTTCAATACTTTACCAGTTGCATTGTACATGTGGAAATTATCGTGTGCAAAGAATCTACCGCGAAAATCTTTTAAAAAATGGTAAGATCTAAACCGGGAAAAAGTCACACACAAAATTTCCTTTTACGCTGGTCGAAATGGTTTATATTTCACCGCAATCTCCCAATAAGTAATGAATGAATGAATGAATGAATGGATGGATGGATGGATAGATGAATGAATGAATGAATGGATGTGAGGATGAATGAATGAATGAATGAATGGATGGATGGATGGATGGATGGATGGGAGGATGGATGGATGGATGAATGAATGAATGAAATCTCTATTATTTACTCATCTAAGTGGTTACAGTTTTCATTTTACCACAATCTCCCAATAAGTAACTGAATGAATGAATGAATGAACGAACGAACGAATGAAATCTCTATTGATTACTATCATTACTCATCTAAGTGGTTTGTATAAGTTTTCATTTTCGGTTTTCGATTGGTCGGAAGTACGTACGTTAGATTCAATACATAATACAATGAAATAACAGATTAACTTCGCTATAATTTGTTCCCGCAAACTGATAGAAATAAAGTCACAGTTGCCACATTCGGGTTACCAGGGGAATTGAAGATTTATCATGCTAAAGCGTCTACCCCGTTAATTTTACCAAAACATTGACTTAGTTTGAATCAAAAGGCCAGCTAAATAAAGTTCCCCATGGACGTATCCAAGAAAAGGGAAGGAGGTGCGTGTGTAGAGAGTGCTAAATTTCGACCGGATTTTAAAAAAGAAAAAAAAAGAGAAATGTTCATTAAAGTTTACACTTGTTTTTTATCATCAGCCATAGGTCTTTTCTTCTTGATAGTGTGTACGTTTCCTATGAAGCGGTGCTTGATGCCCCAATCTTAATATTTATAACGTAATGTTATTGTAGACCTCTGAAGCGGAGTGCTTGTGCTCCCTAAGCAGCCCCTCTGAACAAGCCACTCCCATCCCACGACAAAAATAGGGTAAATATACGCAATAAACTTTTTTTTGTACCATCGACGATATACCACCTGACTCACCGCCTAATTTACAATCATGTATGTGCACCTAAACCATGTAGATTAGGCCCACTTATATTACTCGAATGGAAAGTGCTTTGTGTTTAGCATAGGTACTACCACTGTGTCAGAGGGGGATTCATGATTCTGAGTTAGAGAGGGGTTGATGTGGACTTGGTCTGTTAAACCTCTCTAAATCCTGAATAAAGTCTGAAGTATTAAGCTTAATTCGGGAATTTGTTAAATAACTAGGTACAGTATATAGGCGGTTAGTAACCGTTGCTCTTTACATATAAAGCTCTGAATAATAGATCACCACCATATATTTCGGGCATGATAAATCTACGCTCTTCCACTTGCTCTAGAGCTCTTGGATATACATCTAGTTCAACCATAATCTGCACCCTCTTCTCGTACAAAGTCGTATGGGGTTAGAGCATTTTCAGTTGTCGAAGTTGTGGAATGGCTTTCCTTGCACTGTCCGCGAGTCTGTTTCTCTTGATATTTTCAAGAAATAGCTGAAAACATCTTTTTAGTTTATTTTAAGATTACAAAAAAATAACAAAAAAAAAGTTAAGAAACAGTTATTACAACTTTTTTGTGCTCGAGCGCATAGAGACAGTAGTATTATGCGCTCTAAAAATACTTCCTCCTTCTATTCCAACTCGTCGTCGTCGCCGATTGATTAGTTGGATTCCTGAATAGTTGGTACTTACATGGAACTGCACTTTGGAGTATTCTGTGGAAGTTCACCATCTTGCCGTAAATAATAAATCTATGAAACTACATGCTGAATCACCCTATGTGTATTTTACGAGTCCAACATCTAAAAACAAAGCTGCTAACAAGTCAAGGTAATTTAACATCATCCTGAAATTGAATCCTCATTTGGGACAAAACATTTGTATGTAGTATTCAGACCCAAAACTTAAACCGCGAACGACGGGGTGCGTAGCTGCATGAACGGAAAATGACGAAAAATGATAAAAAAAAAAAACAACATGCTCATTTTGAAGACATATATAAGTTATGATCATGACACTACAAAAAGGGGTATTTTTAAAATATTTCCTCCTAATTTTACAATTTTTATGTTGAAAATTAGGCAAAAAACAATAAAAAAAGTCCGGAAGCCTCTGAAATTTGGATCACTCCTCAGTGTTAAAAACTTATTAAATATTTTTTAAATACAAAATTTTTATTCTCAAATTCTTAACTTTGATGTTGCTTTGATTAGAGCAAGTTAATTTCCAAATTAATGTTGGTAATTTTGTGGTCATTTTCAAATGAGAAGACATCCTTCATAAATGTAAAAAGACAGGGGCGGATCCAGCGGAGCTAGAAAGAGGGGGCCTGATGCGAAACTGGACAAACTGAGGTATGAGGTTTTAATAGGAAATGATAAAAATAGGCGGGGATAAATTGCCCGGGAAAATTTTTCTCTACAGGTGCTCTCTGGTGTACTTGTAGCGCCCCAAAATTGTGGGAAAAACATTTTTTTTAAAGGGGTGGGGGTCCGTCGAGCCCCCTTGGATCCGTGCCCGATTGATGTGACTGATTTGATAATACCGCAATAAATGAATAAATAATAATTGCGTAGGTCCTTGAAAAGATCATTACAGTATAAATGACCGAAATATAATTTTCATGGGGGAAGGTCTATGCTTATAGCCCAATCTTAATTCGCCATTGCCTCAAAAGCATTACCATTAAGATGTCATCGTTGTTCTCAACTGATGTGAACATACTGTACTTCTAATGGGGTAGGCTATGTTGAGTTAATCCTAATCGTATTGGGGGGGGGGGGGGGGGGCGGGCGCTTGTTTTCAACTGTCGTTTTTTCGACGTACATCTAGACCTGAAACTACTATTCTCAGATCTAGACAGATTGGAATGTTCATGTTCAACCTTCTTTACTTTTCTCTCTCTCTCCCCCTCCCTCTCTCTCTCTCTCTCCCTCTCTCTCTCTCTCACGCTTTGATTTATAATTCATCCCAGTCAGGAATGTAGAAAACTGATTTTATAGGTCGATAACTGCTTGACAGACACAAAAAATTGAGTAATTCGTTATGCGATGCCATGTTTTTAATTTATTATAAAAAAAGTAATAGTTCTGTTTCTTAGAAATTCTTTTCTATTCGTATTCAACATGACTTGCTTTACATGCATGCAAATTTTCAAGTCAACTGGTCCATTTGTTGCGGAGATTTTTGGTGGCCAAATTGACCCGATAGACTCAAGTCCGAAAAACAAATGGGATTAGGGTTAAAGGATATTTGCAAATTCTCAATCGAATGCATATAAAATGTTTATAGTTTATTTATACTAATATTCCTTTCTATGTGGTGCCGAGTTGTCAAATAATTTAAAAATATATAACTTGATTAATTGTGAATACATGCATATTCATGTATAAATATTGTATAAAAATTATACCAATATAAAAAAGCAAATATAGATTCATCTACTACTACTGATAAATGAATTATGAGAATAGCTTTAAGAAAATTTAAATCTAAAATTTGCGGTACACCACGTTTGTAGTTGTGATAAGAACTGTTGAACATCTGAGGATGATCAAAGCTTATTGATCGAAAAGGTGAGATAAAATTATTTTTTCAGAACTTCGCATGTGGTGTGCCGTAAACTTTATACTGATACTTCGCCATGCAAACTGTAAAACAGTATAGAAGAAATATGACACTAAATGTCAACAATTGTCATAATTGGTTATTACTATACCTTAAGGTAAAAAATAAATAACTTAGGATATTAATTAATTTAAAATATTGCCAAAAACAAACTTGAAATTAGCTAAAACATGTACAATGGACATCAATGTAACAAACACAAAATACCAAAGTTACATTAATAGCATGTTCTAAAAATGTACAACGTTATTTACTTGAATAAATTAAGGTCTGCTTATCATAAAGAATGCAATTTTGCAATACACGGATATATGTACATTGTTACAATAGAGCATGCATTACACATCTAACTGGCCAATGCAATTTATAGCCTAAAATATGTATATTATATTTAAAAAAACAATTATAAATTCATTGTACAGTATCAAAATATATTCATTACAAAGAATTTCACTAGAGCTTGGGGAGCAATGAGCGCTAAAGATCTGTACTGTGTATGGTGGGGCTGGATGGTTCACTGTCGTCTTGAACATCCCAGATATCACTCTCCTCAAGTTTATCCTCTTCCAATTCGGCATTAGTACTTGATACGTCATCTGTATCAACAGACGTGAGCTCTGCTGAAGAGACTGCACCGGATTCTAATGTTTCACCTACTTCTACAGTTGTTTCTGAACCAGATACATCTTCTAATTCTGAGGTGTCCACTATAGGTGACATCTCACCAACCTCCTCGTTATTTTTCTCACCATCCTCATCTTTCACAAGGCTTGGTTCTATCTTATCTACTTCTAATTCTTCATCCGAGTCAGGGTCAACTTTCGACTCCACCAAACCAGACTCAATGCGTGCTATAAGACTGTCCAGTGGTGTGTGCTCTGACAGTTCAGGTGATGAATGGCGTTTGACATCTGACACTCTCTTACATTTTGAAGCAAGTCTTTCAGGGCTTGTGAAGAGTTCCATCCGCTTGACATCATCCAGATATGATGGTGTGCCAGCAGGTCCCTCCTCTGTTGATTCCTTGCAGTAATCCTGTTCTTCCTCTTTTTCAATTTCCAAATATTTAGCCTGGTTTTGTTCCTCTTTGGTGTCTATGTCCTCATCATCTTCTGCTTCATCAAGGTTCATAACAACTGCTTCTTTTATGGTATCCTGAACATCAATCGGCTTCTCTTCCATAACATCTACATCTTCTTCTGGCTTTTCATCCTCCTGTGGTAACGAATCAGCATCAGTGAGAGACGATGAACTGGCATCTTTTACTGTGACATCTAATTCGTCAACTTCACTCTCTGTCGATCGTTCAAAGCTCTCCTTCGATGTGTCAACTTCTTTCTCCTCGTGTCTCTTCTCGCTTTCTGTCATAAGTACCTCTTTGATCGGTGTCAGTCTTTCCTGACTCGGTGACGTCACTGCTCTTGGTGACAAAACCACATCGCTGGCAGCTTCCTCCACGATGATCGGTGGTTCCATTACATCTTCTATATCACTCGTTTCTAAGGACTCAGCTAATGTTAATGCTGCTCTCAACTGCATGTTTGCGTCAGTGAGTCGATTTCGACTGTCAGCAAGACTATTATTGGATGATGTTATCACTAGCACACCTGCAACTAATTAAAAAAAAAATCCCAAAATTATATACTATGTAAGAAACAACAGAAGAAAATGCACCGATTTGTACTCTCCAAAATGGGCAAAAACATAAGTCTAATAACCACAAAGAGATTTTGAAGTAGAATGGAAAAAATTATACTGTAGCATAGAAAGGTCTGTTAATCAACTTCAAGTGCGAAAGTATAATACTTCAAGCAATGAGATACAAACCATGGTGACAGGAATCAATACTTCGACAAATTATGTCATCATCAGGAATCCTGACATAATTTACGTTGAGACAAAATATTTTCACAGTTCAGCACACAGTGACTGTGACCAAATTAGTGGAACGCGGTATTTGCACTCTCTCATGTTTAGATGGCATATTGGAGTCGTGTTGTAGCATTTTAGAAACATACTTGCTTTCACTTGCTTTCATTCCACACTCCATTATTTATTTATTTAACAATATTTCACGAGGGTGACCCATCAAGTGTGAGCTGATTATGATGGGCCCTCAAAAATACAAACTTACATGCATATACACCAAACTAACATACATATCATTACAAAAAAATATACATAAATGTACAATTAGATATCAGTAATAATAATAAATGTCATTTTAAAATTTAAGCAAATAAAAAAAAAATTAAATTGTTTTATTGTTGAGCATGAAAGATTTTAGTTTACTTTTAAAACTTAAGAATGTATTAGAATTTCTAATGGAAGTGTCTATAATGTATTAAAATATTTTGGTCCTTTGTAACTAAAGGAATTTTTAAAGATTTTACATTGAGGTCTTGGAACGAGAAGGTCTCCCCTGGAAAGTTGTCTTGTATTCATTCTGCCGTTAGTATTAATCCTGGAAAGTTTACGGCAGATGCTAGGTAGGGCGAGGTTGTTTGCCAGACAACCCATGGCATTACCCCTCCCTAAGCTTTGTAATAAGAATGAAAATTTAAGTCATAGTTTTCATCCTGCTGGTTGCAAGAAACCTATTGGGTGTGACCAGGGGGAGATACAGGACATGTGAAGGAGGGCATTCTATTTCTGACTGGGATGGGTGTGTTCTTGATTTGAATTTCACAAGCAAAAACAAAAACCTTTAAACATTAGTGAATTCTCACCACAAAATGAGTCTCATGGTAGGAAACTCCAAAATTGAGTTATTGGTATTTTTGAATAAAGTACAATGTAAGCTGTTATCTACACTTTCAATGTAATTCATATTGTAGTAGATCCTAAGATATGAGCATTTGAAGTTTCCATAGAAACAGTTTTGAGAAAAATGCCCATAAATCAATCTAAAAATAAACAATTAAATGACTATATCAAAGAAAACCTGCCTGAAGGATACTTTCCTACATGAAAACCTACCAGAAATGTATATCATCGTGAAATATAAGTACCATAATACTCATAATGAATTAAAATTTAATTTCTAAAAAATTTGACTTCAGGCCTATTTTGTTGATTACCTCAATTTGATCGCACCTATGATGTGACTCGTCTTGTGGTAAGACTTCACATTTTCTTACCTGTTTTCTGCTTGTTATATTGGGCACAACACAAAGCTAACAGCACATCTAGGTCATCTTCCTCAGTTGAACCAAACAAATCACTTGACCAAATAGATCTATTTAAAAATAAAAATTATACAATCAACAAAATTATGTATTTTTCTTAAACTGAGTGTTTGAATGCTATTCTGTACACTGTAAATCACTGACTAAGTGACGCTTTCAAATAGAGCCTCACCAAATAAATTTTGTTTATACATTAAAATTTATGGTTTATTTCATGGAAAAATACAAAATAACAATTAAGCCTACAACAGAAAAACTATATACCTGAAATAGTGAAGATGTACAATTGCAAGTTTGAACTGCTTTGTTGCTAAAAGGTTCTCAAGCCGGGTAACTGCAGCCTCCGCGGTCATTTGAGATGTGTCCATATTTGGCAGTGGTATGTTTTGTTCATTCTCCACGTCACTGATCATCTGAATCAACTCCATACGTACTGAACTGGCTTCAGATGAACAGTCTGTGATCTAGATATACAAATAAATACCGATAATGGCAACAATGATGATAATTCAATTTAATGTGCTGTTAGATATAAAATCAATGAATACTGAAAATGGCAACAACGATGATTCAATTTGCAAATGTGGTTAATTAATGTGTTGTTCATCTTGAACATGCCTCCTACTCCAATCAAAATAATAGTAGCAAAGCATCTTATATAAACAACTGTCAGTTTAAAATATACCAGGTCTTCCAGGCACCTTCTATATACCGTTTAAGAATTCAGGTGGTAATTCAGAACAGCACTAAACCACGCCATGTTCGGTCCAAACATTGTCTAAAAATTATCAATTGTTTTAAATGTGGCAGAGTCAAACCAAATGAAGTGTAAGTCACAAATGCTAGTTTTTCACAACAGGCAGAAATTTAAAAATGATCAATATTTTCAAATTTTATTTTATTTAAAAACTATACAGTTCATACATTCAACTTTCATACTATTAACAATTTTCAAATATATGATAAAAAATGTAAAAAAGAAATGCAATTCAAAATGACCCTGCTTAATCAATTTACACCGATACACAATTTTCAAATGCAGTTTTCTCAAAACATATATTTTAGATGTTAGAACTTCAATTGTTCATAACTTCACAAGCAACCATCATATGAAACTGATTTTTTTTGCACGTTAAAGATAATAATGTTTAGTTTTATAATCCATAATAAAAAATCCGACTTATGCCTCATTTATTGTCATATATTGGAGAAGGTACAGACACACAACAAGACAGATAGAAAGACAGAGATATTTTTTTTTTACATTTGTCAAAAAGTGGTCCGGAAAACGCCTGATCAGCTAGACCGCTTCCGCTGGCCTTGGATCATTGCATTTTTTGTATTCATAGACTTACCTTGCTGATATTCCTTGCTGTTGATATTCTTGTGACTAATTTGCAGTAACTATCATACAACATCAGAAGTTGGAAGTGCAGCCTGTATAACTTACGGCACAGATTTACTTGCTGTGAAACAAAACAAAACAAAATATTTTCCTTGTACAGAATACAGAAAAATCGATATGGGATCAGGATTTTGTGTTATGTTAACAATATTAGAAGTTCACCTGAAAACAGTTGATAGTGTTACAAAAGTATTTTTTTTTTCAAAACTGTTTTACAATGATATCATTTTATATATATAAATATATTATTAAAAAGGTATCTCGTTTGAGGTCCTGCCTAGCTGATTTATCTACAATGAGAAGTGTATCAAATTGATCTCTGTTTACATGCATACTGGAGGGCTAGTGTTGCCACGATGTACAGTAAAATTGCATTCTAATTGAACTTGAACTTGCCACATAGGCCCCAATGGCCGAGTGGTATAGGCGTCTGCATATCAAGCAGGTGATCCGGATTTGAGTCCTGGTGGGGTGATTTCTTTTCACTCTCAGCAGTTTCTATATATACATATATATATATATATAT
>JAOTQE010113432.1:0-13063 GCA_025631205.1 Nesometra sesokonis
TAGGACAAAATGGCCGACCAACAATTGTTTGGCCCCAGAGCTAGGGAAACGTGACGTCATCACTTTTTCTCCCTATTTGATCTCACCTACGATGCGACTCATTTTGTGGTGAGACCTCACAATTAGTTGTGACCTAACAGTTTTAAGAATTTTTAAAATTTGGACAAATAAATAATGCTGAAAAATATTCTGCCAAGCGAGTCCAAAATAAAAAGTGGGTCTCTATACTACTTAAATTACGGTGTTAAAGAATAGAAAAAAAAATGATTTTTAAAGGGTTGTGCTTGGAAACCAATATCATATTACAAATATCACTATAAATGGAAGTTTAGACAAATACAGGTAATTTTAAAGTGACTCTTGATATAGTTTTAAAACACAACTCTTTTAAAATCTGTAATTTTCCTAATCTTTAGCATTGTGTAATATAGCAGACTCATTTTTTTTCTTTGGAAAGTGTTTTGATTATCTAATTGTCTAAAGGTTATGAATTTTTATCAGTTACGTCACAACCTTTTCTAAGGTGTATCAATATAAACTTCAATCCTGGGGTTTCACTTTAAATACAAGACTCATAAAGAGATTCAAGAAGTGGTGTTGTTTATAGTCATCTGAATAATCTCTAGCGTTTGAACAAAACTAAACCAAGGACCTCAGGTTTGGTAGGCCTACAGCACCACTATTTATTTTTTTTATCATTAACCACTTTAACTTTATGAAATTACTTTGATGAGGATGTACATATGTGGCCAGGAATAACTTCCTGTCTGACTTATTGAGAAATTAGCAAATAAACAACAGGAAATATCAACATTTTTATTTTGTTCCATAACTTTGGTAATAGATGTCTGATTTTGATAATGGGCCCCTTATTTTAAAAGCTTGCAACATGTTTAATATGTTTTCAAGATTAACTCCATTTTTTCTTGCGACAACTTGGTCGTTTTTCAATGACTTGCCTTATATATATTTTATTTTTAATACAATTTTCCAATTTTAAATACAACATATACTTCCATCTGTTTTTGATGGGTGGAATACAACATAATTAAATATAATATAATTTAAAATAAGTAATTGAGAACTCTTGTTTTTATTAAATAAATCTATTGCACACTTGTGTTTATATTTCAATAAATGTATGATAATGTATATAACATGTTTTTAGTAATGTGTAATTAATGGTAATTAGATTTATATTTTTCTAAATATCACAGCAAATGTTTTATCCGCATTATTTACAATCCGCCCGCTCTTATTTTGCATTTATTTATATGTTAAGTAATAAAATGAAAAATGGCAAATCAGGATTTTTTGTACATTTTAATACATATAGGGAAATTTAGATTTGATTTTTTTTTACAAAATAGAATTTTGAAGGTATCTCCCTTTAATGTTGTAAATAATTTGTGATGTATATATAGTTTACTACCCACACACTTCTGATTAAAATATTGCTGTGGTTTTGCTAATTTAGAAAAGGATATATCAGAAAAAAAAATTGTAGTACACACCTGAATCTCAAAACCGATGCTCCAAAACAACCAATGTTCACGCAAAACCAGATCTTATTTTCCCAACCTGTGACAGACCATGAAAAAGGAGGGACAATTTCAAAAATTGAAAAAAATATAAGTTTTTAAATTACGTCTAATTACGGAAAAAAATTCATAAAATGTCACCTTTCAATTCTTGAACAATCAAAGTTTGAAAAATTTGGAATTAGGTTTTTAGAAAACTGCATATGAAAATTGCATATTATACCTTGGCAAAGCAGGGTCATTTTAAATTAAATGTTTTGAATATTTTTTGATCATATATGTCTGAAAAATGATAATGAAGTATGGAAGTTGACCATTTAAACCATATGTTATAAAAATTGATCTTTTTTTTTCTGCCTATTGTGGAAAAATCGTTTTGTCACTTATCTCCCCTTTGATTTGGCTCTGCCAAATACAATGAAACCTATGTAAATATAGGTAAACTTCACTGATTTCTTGAGAATACCAAAAAAAGGCCTATTAGTAGAGAGGACGGTTTTGAGATTGTAGACTGCAAATATTAGAAATACTATAAATGCATGTGGGTTACTGTTACTTTAAATGTACCACATTAAAAGACTCAAGTTTTGAAAAACTGTGTACTTAAATGTATGTTACGAACTGCTGTGTAGAGAATGATGTTGTGAAGGAAATAGGGAAACCCAAATCTTCTACTAAGAAAAATCAATCAATAATTATTGAATTTACATAAATGTCTGTGTACTACATTTTAATAAGAATGCGTTGATGAGCATTAAAATGTAAATTCTAAAGATTTATTCTATTACAGATTAAAATGTTGGAACGTTGTTGGGGTCCAACTTGCTTAACTGTGGAATGTATAGACCTATAAATACTACAGTTCCCGGAAGACTAATACCCCTTTTACACTGCCAACACAATTGCGGAATCGTCCCGCAATTGTGCGTCCCAGACGAATAATTGCGGAATCGATTTGCAGTGTAAACAGCGAAAAAGTCAATTGCGGGGTGAAGCGTCACGGGACTGTCCCGCAACATCGAAGCGGAATGGATTTAGCTTCGATCAATTCCGGAACGAATGGTTTAACATCCTTTTTCACTAGGCAATAAATTTTACTCAACATTATATTTAATATAAAATTTATTTATTTGTATGTTATTGTTAGTTTTATAATATATATGGTTGTAGTATACTATTTAATTGAAAATCATGTGTAAATGTACCTGTAATCTGTGTAAGTTTGAAGTACCACTAATAAAATTAACAACTTGATAAACTGCAGATCCCTTAACTACATGTTTGGGGGCGGTATTATGTAAACAAGCTTAACATTGCGACTCGGCGGTTAGGGCAGTGCAAACGGATATGTAGTGATTCAACCGGGATTCATTCCACAATAACTGATCCGGTGTAAACGGAAACTCGTTCCGCAATCGTTGCGGGGTCGTCCAGGAATTGTTTTTAGTTTTGCAGTGTAAAAGGGGTATAATTAAAGCCGGTGCAGAAATGACTATGGCTGGATTTTCCACCGGTCACCGGTTTATAATGCCACCACTGTTCACTGAATCAAAATTTATATTTTGAAATAAATTATAAATTACCAATTTAAGTATGGTAATGGAAAGTAAATCAAATACAGATTCATCTGTTATATTTTTTAGAAAGTAGTCAAATGGAATAAATATGGCAGCTCTGTATTATTTTATAAATTGGAATAAACTATAGTCAAATTTAAAATTGTTATTTTTTTTTAAATTGCGTTTTGATTTTAATCCTCAAAAAATGACTATGTTCACAATGATTGTCAGGAAAAGGGGCCATGTTTATTATTATTTGAAAATTATATTTTTCAATTATTTAATAAGGATTTTTTTCTATGATCTTTGTTAAACTATATATAAAATGCTCATTTAAATGTTGAATTTATTATTAATTATACAATTTGGAAATGTTGGTTTTTCAAAGAAAATATCTAAATATAAAAATACTATACATGGAATGTCTAGTTATTGTAATAACTGTAAATACTGGGCAACCAAAAACATTCATCTGAATAAAAAATTAATAAAAATGATGATGTTAATTATTTTAATTAGTAGAAATAATCAGATTTTTAATGTTTATCAAGGGATAATCGAACTGAAATACTAAAATCTGAAGAAAACACTGTACATAGACATGCCTATGTGATTGTAACTGTATATTGTGTGTACTTTAAGAGCAGCCAATGGCTAATACATGTTTTGCTAGCGGTAGACTGTGTAACTGTGTACTTGTACTTAATCAGAATGGTGAGCTAGCTATGCGCTGCACTAGACTATTTATGGCAGAATGACAAACGAGCTCAATGAGGGCAAAGCTGTGCATAATTAACATAAGTAATTGAGAATCAATTTATTCCTTTATTCTTTTGTATGAATCAAGTCTTTTCACTACGGATCATATTCATCATTCATTAAAATCGCTTTTACAATCTATTATTATATATTTTATTTGATGAAATTTTTTTGTAAAGATTTGTCGGGCATATCAGAAATAAGTCATTACACTCTTCATCCACATAAAAAGTTAATTTAAAGGGAAGATTATTAACAATAAATAAAAGTATGTATTGATTTTAATAAAAATATCATTAATAACAAGTGAATTTATTTAAATATGTGATTGCATGTTACCATATTTACAAAGTGGTTCTAAATTCTCGGGTGTAAATAATCCTAAAAATAAACCTATAAATCTTTGGGGCTTTTTTGGAAAATTTAGCATAAGAAACAAATATTGTGGTTTAAAAATTAAATGATGATGATGATGATCATGATCATGATGATGATGATGATGATGATCATGATGATCATGATCATGACGATGATGATGACGATGATTATGATCATGATGATGATGATCATGATCATGACGACGACGACGATGGTGGTGGTGATGGTGATAATGATATCCTGTGTTGACAACTTTGGAGTTGTGCCATGCCTTGCTCCAAATATAATTTGCTACAATAAACATTAACTCTGCTGGGCTTTTAGTTCAGTTTATTACCTGGGCATTACATTTAATTAAAACTAATTAAAATTTTGGACTTTAAATTCGATAATAATTTATATTGTACCTACTCACTATAATACAAGGTATATCTAAGTAGTTTAAGATGGAGTATACTTATACGTTTGCCCTTTAAAATATAATTTCATTTACAGACATGATAAAGATCTTAGCACCAGAATTGTCAAATTTATGGTATTGAACTGTGATGTGTAACTATATATATTAACCTCCAAGATTTTCTTTACATTTACATTTACTTTCTAATCTGTTTCGTCTTTCATACCCTTAAATAATTTTATTGATCCTTCTGGTTTTTTTATAGTTTATATTCAACTTCACATGTTTGCTATAGTGTATTTTAAATTGTATTTTAACATGTTTATTTTGTGGTAAGGCATACTGTAGTGTATCCCAACAACAAATTTTCATTTTTATTAATCTGTATTTTATGATGGACATATCAATAAATTTAATCTTGATTACCCTACAAATGTTCTAAAGAAGGTTCACTATTTACCACGTTCAGACTTTCTCTGAGCTTAACCCACAGCCTGAGATATGTATTGAACAGCATCATCACAGGTAAAACGAATGAGCCTAATTTATTGATATCCCTTACACAGAGCTGAATCGGATTAGCACCATGATTTCACCTCTAAATTTAGTGAATCTTTTTTTCAGATGGCTATTTATGGAATTATTTACCATAAAATATTTCATAGCTCAGAAATTTTCTGCTTGTCCGATTGGAATGGCATTCTTGGTGTTCATTTTTAGTTCTGGCATGAAAGATCTGAAACCACCAGTTTGACTATAATGCACTTTTTTCACAGGCGAGTGTGTTTTACAAAATTCAACGAGGGCATGTCGAGCAATCAAACACTTGAACTACTTGTACAAAAACTTTGCATGTTCTTGGAATATCATTCAATAAAAAATGGCAAGATAAATTTAAAATGTAAATGTGGTCCTATTAAACACAAGGAAATGATTCAATTGTTGTATAATATTATCAGTTAAAGATGTATTGTCGCTTGAAAAATGACAGACTTGATTTTGAAATTAACATTTAACATTACCTTATTTTAAAGAAATATATATATATGATAATTTCACTCAAAAGTACAGTATTAAAAAATATTAAAACCAATTTTTTTTAACATAATAATGTTAAAAAATGTAGAAATCCATTAAAGGCCTGGCAGCCTCTAGAATTTTGGTAAATAGTTTTTAACAGTTAGCTTAAATTCTCAAGCTATAGTATTAACTATAATATGAGCAAGGTAATTTTAAAATTGATGAATATGAGTTGTTGGTCATTTCCGAGTGACATACATCTTTAAATGATAGTAACCTACTAAATACTATTGTAGAGATTGTTATGGTAAAATAAAATATTGTACAGAATGTCTGTGGTAAAATTGTACATATTCACAATGGATACAGTGTTTTATGCAGTACAGTATACAATTGGCTAGTTCAGTATCTCATGAATATTCCATATACAGTAATACATAATAGAAATATACTGTACTGTAGTATTTCTAACAGGCATACAAAATTCTTACAGTATAGTCCAGTAACATGCAGTACAGTATTAATATAAATATTGTGCATACAGTATTTGTAGGACCCGTATTTGTACAGTATACTGTATTACATTCATCTGTACAATACGTTAGTGTAAGCTAATAAAAATACTGTACTCAATACTACTGTACATTATTTGCTATTATTATTCAATTCTGCCGTTTTTAACGGTTAAATATTATTTCACTGCGGGTAGTTCAATAATATTAGCTGTTGAGGTCACTTCGCCAAGCGAGAGAATTGATTTTATGCTGTAAATGGTGAAGGCGCAACAAGAGCTAGCTAGGCTTAACCACTCCAGCGTTTTGCAGTTTTTGATCTATTTTTTATTACAAATTACTAGTAACAATGAAACCTACAAGTGTTGCTGTTAACGTTTTTCGCGAATATCTGGGAGAGAAGGACATGGATTTTAAATCTGAAGATGTACGGTAGGCTAGCTAGGTGTTGGCCTAGGTGTTGTGCTCCGGCGTCAGGCCTGGGCCAAATACTGGCAAATCAGTACTTACAAAGTATCGAATACTAATTAAAATATTGAATACCTATTTTCGGGGATACCGAAAAATATTGTACTCGCTGATGGCAAAATATTTTTCGGTATCTCCTCAAAGGCATTCAATATTATATAATTACTGTACTGCATATGCCTTACATGATATACAGTCGACCTTCTCATTTACACACACCTTGGGCTGGAAGGTGTTTGTAAATGAGGAAGTTTGTAAATGAGAAAGTTCATAAAAATTGGTCAAGTAAGGCCTTCAAAACACTTATTTGTGTTTATTTTGTGCTCTTTGGTTGTTAAACAAAGTTGTTTAAACAAACTAGGAGGAAACAAATATGAAAAATAATAAAAAATCAATGATAAATTATTGGATAATTCCATCAGTGGCCATTATTTTAATGACGTCATTCACAGAATAGTGTTTGGAAATTAGAAGGTTTGTAAATGAGAAGTTTGTAAATGAGAAGGTCGACTGTACTACGATATGGTACTTGATACAGTACATCCAATATTGTTTATACTCATACAGTATAATATACAATACAGTATGGTGTTAGTATAAATGTATTTGTTCATAGAATACTGTGGTTTGTTTAAATTATACAGCATATACAGTATATTACATACAATATCATATCAATGTATTATGACACGAGATTTATAAACAGTGTTTATAACACTGAATAGCATTTTCTGTATGTATATAAACTCATTTATATTGAAGACTTAACCAAATATTAATATTAACAAACATCTATGTAATATATAAAGTTTATGATATACTGTACACACTTTTACAACATCTGCAGAACCTGTATAAATTAAAAATGAAAAAAATGTGCAAAATTTAAAATTGGTACAAATATTGTTAAATTAATCATACTACAATTGAGACCAGCTCAAGGGCTAAACCTAAGTTTACAGATTTATGGTAAACATCAATTATTATTATACTTTACATTAAATATAAATAAATATCTAAATGAATAAAATATTCAAATGATAACCAAAGGTGGGTAAGGATATAGTGTTATTCAGTAAATTCAACTGCCACAGAAATGGTGGCGCTAAACCCTCTGAAACTTGCGGAGACCCTAAGAATTGACCCCTATGTAAGGACAAGGCAAATTTAATTTTAAATGTTTATGTGTAACCACTAAAAACAAATTAATAATAGAGGCGTACATGTTGCGTTTGTAATTGAGCTCTCCTATCTGTATACATTACAGTGTACAGTAAATCCCAAAAACTGAAAACTCACAAAACAAATTTGATGTTACAACTGATATACAGCAACATATTTGTTTTGTTATCTTTATTTTTGCCTGTAATGAAATAATAATAATATATATTATATTAAAACAAAAATATATCACCATCCTAATTAGGTATGTTTCAAAAGGGTATTAACTCCTCAGTTAAAGTTTTGCTCAAACAAGGTTAAAATACCTTGATGTGTGAAATCAATTTATTTTTCTCATTTCATTTCTCTTCCTCTTGTATTTTTTCAAATACAGTATTATAAAAAAATCCAAAAGCTCCATTAATCAACTTCAATAAAGTACAATACATATTCCAAGCAATGAGATACTTGAATCAATTGTGTAAAGATTCAATATTTTGAAATAAATTATGTCATCATCAAAAATAATTATACTTTCTTTCGTATCAAAACAACGCAACACAATAATCCACCCACTTTTGGTTTCATAGGGTAGGGTATATCCAGACACGTGGCTTAAAGGTGGCACAGCTAATGCAAGACAAGGTAATCCATTGTGTAACGTCCCAAGGTGTTCAGACGCCAGGAGTGTATAAGCTACACTAGCAATACATTTTTAAATTGCCACCAGTCAATTTTCCTATGACTAGGCAGCCAAATTTGATTGGCCAATGTAGACCGATTTCAATTTTAATACAGATTGCTTGAAGTATTGGAGTATGCCAAGCATTAGCGCATTGGAAGCAGTTGGCGCATTCAGGGTTCGAGGCTTACTCTGGTCAGCTGTTTGTGTTCCTAGACAAAATAATTTATCCACATTGCCTCTCTCCACCCAGGTGTGTAAGTGGGTACCTGGAAGGTACAAATGCCATATGCGCTGATTGCATCTACAACATAATGGATTGTATTGCCCCATAGTCATTTGTTCCAATGACTGGGGTAATACTTGTGAAGTGTTTGATCTTGGCAATAAGCACTATATAAATGTCACATTTTGATGAATGCTAATCTGGCCCTTAACCCCGGGTTAGTTCAGACACAAATAATTATACCTTGCATGTATTAGGCTACCCAATGATCTGAACATACCTGTATATGACATAAATACTTTCTAATTACTGGTAACAACTGAATTATCATTTTTTCTGGATCAACAGAAATTCTGCATTCTATTTTTATAATAAAATGTGGCAGAGCCAAGCCAAATGAGACATAAGTCGCAAATGCTAGTTTTCCACAATAGGCCGAAATTTGAAAATGGTCAATGTTTTCAAATTTTATTTTATTTCAAAAATATAGTTCATACATTCAACTTTCATACTACCTTAACAATTTTCAAATATATGATCAAAAAATGTTTTAAAAATGCAAATTAAAATGACCTTGCTTAGTCAAAGTATACGGATAAACAATTTTCAAATGCAGTTTTCTCAAAACTTACATTTTAAATGTCCGAACTTCGATTGTCATAACTTTGCAAGGAAACATCGTATGAAAGTGATTTTTTTTGCATGTTAAAGATAATAATGTGCAGTTTTACAACCCATCAAAAGCTCAATTTTCAATTTTCCGACTTATGTCTCATTTGGCTTGGCTCTGCCACAAATATTGATATCATTAACAATCACTGTATAAGATGAAATCTGTCACGTCTTCCTTACAAACCTGCAACATGTTTTCCTTATGGAATCCACTCCAACACATCCTGTGAGAATAGAAATAACTTCCACAAAAAAAATCTCAATTATGTGCTCCAATTCTGGAGATGTTTGTGGTAGATTCCTTTTAAAATAAACTTGGAAGTATCTGGTGGCTAAAATTACTCTTTCAACTGAATATGGCGCAATCATCACCTGGTCTTCATGTAGAATGGGGAATCATCTAGCTCTGGAACTCTCAAGTAAAGAAATCTGTGCTGAACCTTCCTGGAAAGTGCTGGCTTTGGCTGGAGAAATTTATAAAGAAAATCTTTTGGCTTAAACGATTCAAAACCAACAGACACATAGATGGAAATGCTCACAGCTCACAACGCACAGGAGATCTCATTTTCAATCTGTGCTACAACTCATAAGAATAGAGAACTTTCTGCCATCGCATATCTGACTCTGTATCATATCAGAGATCATATCATATCGGAGAACTCTGTATCACTGAAAACCAGTTCTAACTGGTTCCAACCGGTGCTGATCTGGTGAGCTCCATTTGGTCACAGAGGTGTAAGATCAATTTATGACCATAACAATTTATCCTACCAAAATTTTTTGCTATAAACAACTGGCTGTGTTAAAATATACAGAAATTCGCATCATAAAAATTAGCCAAACCAGTAAAACAAACTTGGCAGCGATTTTTTTAGTTCCGCTGGTTACAGTAGTGTAGTTCAAATGGCATTGCATGGACACATTGTAGTTGTCCGGTTTAACACATGTAAAGCACTCTCCTTCTGTGGCATATATTCCATTGGATTTCAAATGTGAAAATTCTGCAAGAAATAAGATTTATTAGCATAAGAACAAACTTTGGGATAGGTAGATGCCACAGAATAAATTGTTCTTCAAACCTTGTTAAACTCCATACTGCACTTCTCAACTTGCCATGCTTTAGATTCTCTAGCTTTATCTGAAAATTGTTTTGAAATCAGCTCTGTAAATCTATCATGCCATCTTGCAATCACAGGCGCAGATCCAAGGGTAGCCCACACAACTCAGATCCCCCTTTTGCACACAAAATTTTTTTTTTCACATTTCTGGGCTACTAAAAGTGCACCAGACAGCATCTGTAGTGAAAAACTTTCCTGGGCCCTAGACCCATGCCTATTGCCATCAGTTTTGCTGTTAAAACCTCATACCTGGCCTTGTCCAACTTGCATCACCCCCTCCCCTTTCTAGCTCCATTGGATCCGCCTCTGAAGCAGGCTATGACACATGGTCAGGGGAGGACTAGTATCGTAATTTCGGGCGACTTAAGTCACAATATTGGTTTTGACAAGCAAAAAAACAATGCTTAATAATTATCCAACTTTGCGTCTGGGAGTCATTATATACAGCCGCTGTGCATCTAATTTTCTTTTTCCATTAAGCAAAAAATCTGGTCTTTTTTAGCGATAGTTTCGAACCAGAGACCAAGAATCTCTATGGTTGAGTGCACAGCACAACTACCACCAGATTTAGGAAGGCATTTAAAATTCCAAATGGTTTTCTTGTTTTTGTTTTTTTAGTATATCAATGTATGGAAAGGGAAAGGTTCTATGGCCCAAAGCCTCCATGCAATTTTGGTTTCTATAGTATACTTCCATTTAAGGCTGCAAATTGGCATGGTTTTTCATACACGTTAGGATATCAAACCATGACCGGTCGAGATGTGGAACTTTGAGATAAGGTATAGAGACAAAAAATTTCATGCTCTGTGAACTGACTACCTTGGGCCATGTGAAAAATAATTGATTAGAATTCTTTTTTTTAAAGTTTTGCATGCAGGAAGGGAGGTTTTTTTTTTGTCACACCGAAAAGAAAGGGTTGTGGCACAAAAACATCGTACCCAATCCCAACATTCACTATTTAAAACTTCAGAACACCCTAAGCAATAGTGCCATTAAAACAAAATTTGTGTATCATCCCTCTCTCATCATACATGGTCGGAGTAATATTGTTTATGGATTGTGTGTCTCAATTATCAATAGAGGGCGTGCAAACAAATGGTTCCCAAATTGATAATATACAAAACAAATTCACTTTTGCAAATTTTAAACATATCTTTGTGTTGGGGATTTTAAGAAAAAGCCACGTCGGTGGTTTTTTCGATGTTGGGAGGGGATGTTAACCATTTTTTTTTGCATGGCCTTAAAAGGAGAATTTTTTAGGGTGATATTTACAAATGCTAATAAAAATTAGTAATTGAAAATGAATGACTTACTTGGACACTGAAATGACGAGGAACCTCCATAAGGCTTGTGGGGTAAAAGGTATGGGCAATGAGACGTAACAGATGTACACATTCCAAGGCAAGGTTTAATTGTGTTGTCACGTTCGTATAGTCCACGTGTTGCACATAACCAATCCCGATATACAGCCTGTACATGAACATAAAAATAGTATATATTAATCCAATATCATTACGATGAATACCTTTATATCTAAATCCAGAAGTTGCCAGTAATATCAGCGGAAAATTTAGTGGGCGGATGAGAATTAGTGGGCGGATGCATGTGAGTTTTTGATTTTTCGATGATGTAGAATGTGAATCGAGCGTAAAAAATAAATTGCGCTCTGCTGTGACAGCTGTCATGTGCATTCTACCTATGTTCAATTGATTTTGATAACGATGATGCGCATGTTGGATGTGGCAAATGCATGAATTAACACACTTTTAAACTTGACAATAAAACTCATAAAAATGCAAAATATTCATAAATTCAGAGAAACTATCTTTTTAAAATTATATTCTACAATTGCTGCAGAGAGATGATGACGTTAGATGGTACTACAGTAAACCTCACTTCCATCATTACTGGTCTCACGTTGTGGTCTGGATGCAAAATCACCCAGATCCAGGGTGACAGCTCAACGCACATAGTTCTGCTATGCCATACCTGCCAATCCTACCGATTTTGGCGGTAGGCTACCGCTTTTCTACCTACATACCGCCTACCGCTTTTGCATGGAAATCCTACCACTTTTTGAAATTCAATACTAAAATGTATTGAATTGGTACTAAACATAAGCAATTTTAGCCTAAATTCCTTACAATGATGGGAATCGGGGCGAAATGATCCTCTTTTTTTTGCACATCAAAGTAAAATGAGGGTAGACGAAGGCGCTAGAGCATTTGTTGTATTCCACCAACCTGGTGACAACGAGACGGCCTACTGCTTTCAAGAATACAAAAGTTGGTAGTACCAGGGAACTGTAAATTTACAGATCCCTGGGTATACTATGCGCAGTAGCATTCCACATTCTCTCAAAAGCTCTCCATTGTCAAAGTGCAGTTGTACTTCCTTATAAATTTACAGCAACTTCACCAGAAAATTAGCACAAAAACATTAAAATAGGATAAATAACCAATTTCTTTTTGTTCTTCATATTGAAATTTAAAATAATAATAATAATAATAATAATAATTTGGGCTTATATAGCGCATTATGCATCAAGCCTCAATGCGCTTTACAGT
>JAOTQE010113443.1:0-16716 GCA_025631205.1 Nesometra sesokonis
GATCTACTTATCCAATTAATTTCATTTAAAGTGTAAATTATAGCTTATAATTTGTTCTATTACAAAATACCAATAACGCAATTTTAGATTTTCCTACCATGAGACTCATTTCGTGGTGAGACCTCACAAATATATTTAAATAATTAATAAAACCGTGAAAACTAAAAAACAAGATTGATCACAGTCAATGGGTCTTTGGTTTTCAGGATGGACAATTTTTGTGTAGATCATAAAGCTTTTCGTTCCTCACAAATTAACTCTATGCTCACTCTAACCATTCACCAAGTCGCCAATGGCGACTGTAATTCTCATTTGGCTAAAATAAAAATGACCTCTTTTGCCAAATTGGCTAAATGAAAATCCCACAAGACTGTCCATTTCGCAGACATTTTATTGGTTTTTAAAAAAGTGGCTGAAGAATTTATAACATGGCTAAAAAAAAAAACCTAAAGCAATTTTGGCTAAGAAAGGTACTTCAAACAAGGTCTATTATTTATTTCTATCAATACAGGTAAACGGAGTGGGATAAGCCCATAAAAATAGGTAGGCATATTATTCCTATATAATTTACTATCTTAAATTTAAAAATATTTTAATTAAACATATAGATGATAGCATAGGTTTTGTTCTTCTAAACAATTCACTTATTTTATATAGAGGAACTATTTAAGTATATTTCTGTGATAAATAGTTAAATATTTTTGAACGGAGATCTCAACATATTTTCTTTGATTAGATAGATGCAAAGAATTTAGCATACCTTACTAAATTTACCAATAATTACTGCTTAGAAATGCTGATGATTTTTTTACCGAAAGAATGAATAAAATTCAAATTAGTCATTCCAATTTTAAATGTACATTTCGAGTAGACTTGAGATCTGCTTAGAGTCAAAGATCATTAATTTTTCCTCTCTCCCATAAATCATCATAAGCAGAAGAATCTGGTTTAATAACTATTTATGCTGTATTTATAATTATCAGTTTGAAATATTTAATATGTAATTATAATATTGGGTCAAATTAAATTGTTTTGCATTCGCACTTTTATTAAAACTTAAATCATGAATGTATTTCTGGAATTGTATATTTATAGGCATATTTTTTCAACAATTTGTGTTTTTTTTTTTTTTTTTAAAGTGAAGATGTAAACAGATACACCTCCATGGAGATTTCTTTTTGAGGTGAATGGGCTTCGTAAGGTTACTTACTACAGCTTCTTTTTAAGGTTAATCCCGTTAAGCCCCTTTCACACAGAAAATACCGCAATGATACCATAACTGCCGGAATTATTGCCCGTCTAAATCCTTTCACACAGAAGGTCAAATTCCGGTAATATAACGGTTTCCTGTGTGAAAGGGTCCGAGCAAAAGGTGTAAAATTGGCAGTCTTTAATACAGGTTTCCAACTTTGACCTTGTTTCGTTATGCTTCACTGCGTAAGCAGGCATTACACTGTGGAACCTTTCATATACATCCGGCCTAAGGCAGTGACGGTAATATAACGGTAATATGTCTAGGGTCTGAGGTGGTCTAAGGAATGCCGGCACTGTTCCGACATTGAAGGGAAAGTACCCTTTCACACTAAAGCCGGCATTCGCGAATTACCGCAATTATTGCCAGTTTACAGTTCTGTGTGAAAGGATTTTTTTTTAGGTGAATGAGCTTCGTAGGGGTTACTTACTACAGCTTCTTTTCAAGGTTAAGCCCACTAGAGTCAAGGTTTTACTGGAAAAAAAACTATAAAATATTTACTAGGACCAGGGTATAGTTAAATTGCTATCACAGCATATAGATTCTATATTGGTTATTAATTGTATACTTGTGATGTACAAGGGCGGAACGCAAATTCCCAGGTCTAAGTGGGCGTGGTTTGAATTTGAAAGGCAAAAAAATATTTAGTTTTGAATGTTTTTTACCCTCTTCATCTGTTTTTGTATTTTTATTTTTAGTGTATTTTAGACACGGCGCCCCTCATATAAGGGTGGGGTGCAACTAATAGGGGGAGCCTACCCCCTTAAATCCATGCCTGATGTATGACTAACTAGCTCAGCCCAAAATTAGTTAAGTCTTAGACCAAGGACTATCAACTATTTATATTACTTTTGGTAGAGGAATGTTCCCTTTAATTCTGTGTCCTTTTTCCCCTTCCTCCCATTTCTGATTTTGTTCAGGTTGTTAAAATTAAAACCCACAGAAAGAATTTCTTTGTCGTTGTCTATAGGTAATTCTTTAAGTCAGTATATACACTTTTCCCTACTTAATAAACATTGCATTTGCTATGATTCTGCAGGCATTTAGAAATGTGTTATTAAAGATATTTAAATTATAGTCTAGCTGGAAATGTGGTAAAATATATTACTGATGTGTTACAGATTGGGGCCTATGAAGAGTAAAGGGAAAAAATACTCAATATATTGTATCATTTACAAAAATTCCAGTTTTGCCATTTTTTCTTATCAAAAATTAAACATTTAGCTTGTTTAAATTCATAAATGTTTAAAGTAGATATATATTTTTATTTCCACACGGTTATCCATTGGTAATTTTACAGTAAGTTCCATTCATTTAAGGATTCAAATCAGCATTGAGAAGGTTATTTTCTAAGTTAGTGTATGTTTATTTGTCCAAATACTCATATTCATCTGCTTTACTTTTTAGGTTCCACCAAAAAAGTCATTTTTTTATGTTTTGAAATAATATACTGACATAAACATGGCAGATCTATATGAACTAAAATACAAAATTTTGACACCTAGAATATTTTTTTTTGACAACAGAATTTTGGAAGAAATGGGCCTTTAAATATTTCTATAAAATGAAATATCATTTTTTGTAAGTTTAATTTCTGTTGGCTTTTTAGATAAGTTTTTTTCAGAAGCATATTTTTAGTTCCATCGAAGGTCAATGAATCTCTTAACAATGGTTTTTTAATTCCAATCCTCAAGTTGTTGATAAAATCTAATCCTATATAACTCCAAACTTCATCTGCAAAAGTAGCTATCTACTATTTTTAGCATTTGATTTAATTTTGATGTAATTAATGGATTTAAGATATGTGTTATTAATTGTGGTATTTTTCTTGTAGTTCCCTTTCCTTTTGTCTTCTCACAATTTATTAACTTGTGGTTAAAGTGGAAGGATAGATTTATTACATTAATTATTATCCTGTTAATCACAAGGAAATAAATGATGGAAAATTGCCAATATTTAAATAGCTAAGGTATAATTTAGTCCTATGGAAGATCCAGTTGAATGTATTTAGCATCTTGCCCTCTTCATAAAGATACCTTTAAGGATTATGGAATTTACTTTGGATCGTGCAGTCTGCTGAAGCTTTCCATTTACAGTGAAACCTGTATTTTACATACCCTGATTTTGTTCCTTGGATTTTCCGTACTCATTAATTTATCGATGTTTTAATCATCAAAAATTATTTTCCATCTTCATTTCTGGCAGTTGGTTTACCAGATCTTGTTTCTGTTCTTGAGAGCAATTGGCACAGCGGTTGCGGTTCAGAATCGCAATCGAGAGGTTACTAGTTCGAGACTCAATCACACCAGTTGCTTGTGCACCTGAGCAATGCACTTTACTCGCATTGCTTCAGTCTACCCAGCTGTACGATGGGTACCAGCAAATTGCTGGGAAGAAACCTGCGATGGACTTGCGTCCCATCTAGGGACAGTATCATATTCTCATCCGATTCACGCTACTGAAAATGGAAATAAGCTCCAGCCCTACCTTCAGGCTTGCCACAAAGGAGGATTTACTTGTTCGTGTTCTTGTTCAATTTGCACAGCAAATAACATTTTTTAACCCTATTTTTTTCAATAGTTCAAGATAATTTGTGTGAATTTTGAATTAAATGTCTAAAATATTTTTAATATTTGCATGGTAAATAGTCATTAAATAATTTGTCATTTCTGCTAAAAGTTAGCACATGATAAGGCTACCTGGTCAAGGCCATGCCGTCTGGAAGTCATGCTTATTTATCAGTACAAGATAGATTATCATGTAAAGTCACTTTCACACAGAACATACCGCAATGTTTCAATAACCAAGGGAAAGGCGTAATAATTAGCAGTCTTATTAATAGAGGATGCCGTTTTTACAAATATTTCCAACTTGGACCTTTGTTTGTTCTGCTTCACCATTTAAGCTGGCATTATACAGTGGAGACTTTCACACACATCCAGCATAAACCATTAACAGTACTATAACAGTAATATGTCTAGGGTCTGAGGCGATCTAACGAATGCCGGCATTGAATGGAAGATACACTTTCACACTAAAGACAGCATTCAGAATTATAGTCGACCTTCTCCTTTACGAACTTGTCATTTACAAACCTTCTATGGGCCTGTTTCTACTGAAAACACACAAAATAATCGATTAAAATTAATCAGTATTTTTATGAGTGTCCTTCAGTCTGCCCGCGTTTCAACTAATGTTTTTCCTCTCATTTACAAACATTCTCATTTACAAACACCTTCCAGGCTGAGGTGTGTAAATGAGATCAAGTGTACACAATTTTACATTTCTGTGTGAAAGGGATTTGAAAGGAATTAAGAAAAAGTATCCATGGTATATAGAAACATAACAATTCAATGCATAGGAACTATGATCTATAAAAAGAAGTAGGAATTCAGTTAATAACCCATTTTTCAAGAATATATGATCAATATTAATTTCATTATAAACCTTGAAGTGTTCTGGTAAGGGTGAAATCATGGTTCCTCATTAATTATGCATTCTTATAACATCGTTCATTGAACACAAGTTTCCAATTATCTAAGGCGCGATTGAAACACCATCACATCTAGTGTTGTATATAGATCTATTATCATTAATATACTTTTCATTTTAGGGAGTGGTAAACGTGCGTAATTGGATATGAATGCAGAAGCATTTGAGCTGCAATGAAAAATTAACTTAGAATGATCTAAATTTATGTGTCAAACCCAAGCCAAGTCAATTCTTGTTAGTATAATTGCTGATCTGATGTAGTGTTACTGCGATATGATACATATCAAATCATTATAAAGATATATTAGTGTAGATATAAGGAAAAACCTAAGAGCCTTGAATACATAATTTTTAATAATTAAATTTACACAAGATGTTGAGAAAGGGAATTAATGTTATTTCCTTATGATGGCAAGGATTAATAAGATTGGTTGGCTTAAATATAGGTGCTTCAAAATCTCTCCAATGTTTAGGTTTAATACTTTTGAGAAGCGCACGAAGCACACCTTAGAACCTCACTGATGTTCTTTTTTTTGGTGTTGTTGCAACCATGAATTTAAAAGCGTCCAGCATTGCCAGTTTTGAACGGACATACTTGAGGTTTTGTACACAAAATTAGACTATATTTCTAACAAATAGTCATCACCCTTTTTAAGTTACACCTCACGAGGGTGTCCCTAGACCCACAAAACAAAAAACGTGTTTCATCAAGTAGTGTAAAATATGGTTAATCAAGTGAATGAGTGGCTCAGTCGGTTAAGACATACTTGGTTTACTGGGTTGTACATACATTTAACATGACCGTTTTACAGAAGTGAAGGTCGTAGGTTCAAGTCTCACCACACTAGGCTGTGTCTATTTTGTATTTAAATTGTTTATATTAATTTGCTCTTCCAAATATTTTTACTGTAAAATCTATTAAAAAAATGTAGAACGGTATATTTATGTGATGTGGCCTACTAGTGGTACGGTAATTAATAATGGAAGAATGCTTCTTCACCCCAAAATAGAAGTAGAAGCATGGACCCGGTGAGCCGTCGCTCTTGTTAATATAAACGTAGGGAAATTATCGTCGAGTCGTATAGCTGAGAGGTTAAGGCAGAGGAACAGTGAACCATAGCAATAACAGCAGCATGGGTTCAAGGGCTGCTCGCACCATTGTTCTGATGGAAGAGAAAGTCTTCTCATATAAGGACTATAAACCGTAGGCCCAGTGTACACATAGGGCTCGTGTGCACTATAAAGAACCCAAAACACCTTTCAAGATGAGTAGGGTGTTACCGCGATGGCCGTGAACACTTTATCTTCAAATTTAGATTTTTGTGTGTTAATTTACCTCGCATAGATGAACATTTACGTTTTGCCCTCTATCGGGCAAATTTCTGAGGGGAACCTCCTGTAAGCGTACACTTTTCCGGACCCGATGGTGCTTGCTTATGAGAGTTTCAACTGTAGTTTGTTAAATGCAGTTCTGGTATAGCTTCCTTGTTGTCCAATTATGAATATTCAGTGGATGCATTAATTACATTTATTTTAATATTCGTTAGGGACCTTGGAGATACGCAGAAACTAGGGTCGAATTGATTAATTAAACGAGTTTACTTATTAGATCAGGTCCAGAATTGATTTCAGGCTGCCATCATTCGCAAGTAGGTCTATTCAATAGAGGTGAACATTTAAAAAACAGATATTTACATGTTTTATGGTTGACATCTGTTTAATGTAATTAATTCTAAATATTGTGTTCATTGTACTGTTTTAGCCATATAGGAAATAGGAAATATACAATGTTCATGAAAAATATATAACACTGATTGGGATATAGTTTTGCCACTCATTAGCTTTTTTCTTCACTCGTTAGCATTACAACAAAGTACACAACTTGCAAGGGAGCTAATAAATCCAAAGGCTGTGTTTCCACGGGAATTATCCGATAAAATATCATCCAATCAGATCAATTTTAAAAAATACAACGGCGCAAACTCAGTGTAGGCCATATTGTATTGCGAGTCCACTAACTTCCAGTGATTTCTTTTTTCCTCGCCTGGCACCCCGGTTGGACCGTGGTTAAATCCTCGCAAAAGCAAGATCAAAGTTGACGCCCATGTCAAAGGTAAAAAATCATCGCATTTAGGTCAAATATTGGATAATTATCAGAATATTATCGGATAATTTTATTAGTCCGAATAGGTTAAACACCCATTTCTGCAGTGCTCACTTTTATCGGATAGTATTTATCTGGATAATTTATCGGATATTTTTTTCCTGCGGAAACACAGCCAAAGTCTGGTATTTGGGCCATTAATTTAGAACCAAAACCAACCGAAAGCCATGCCTGTTGGATGTGACCACAAAAAAACTACTGATTGTAGTAGGCTGTTTACTAAGTTTTTGTAAACTTTAAACCAGTTAGGCACAAGATGGACTTATCAATGACTCCTTTTCTCCGATTAAATATACGTGTGTTAATTCTGATGATGACACAATGAATGTTGAAATATTCAATGAAAATATGATTACATGTATGTCGTTGCTTGGAGTACGCATTAAACACATGTATCATTCTTGTAAATATCAATAAAATTAATGTTATAAGATTTATGATATCTTGCAATGAAAATTCCAATTCTTAAATTCGGTTTTTTGATTGTCATTTTCAATAACTGACATGTGGCAATGGCATTAAACATGATTAGCATATTTATATTTTTGACATTAAAGTAATGTTTTATAAAGAAATTGATTAAAATACTAAATTAACAGGTGTGGATTATAAATTTTCGTTTTCATGTCATTTTTATTGTATGACCTAAATTTAATCAATTTTTTTTTCAATTTATAGACATAGACACTTAACATCACATTGCTAATAGTGTAATGTATTTCTGACTTTTGTTTCATTTTCCAATCTTTCATTGACATTCAAACCTCCACCACCTATTACTATACCATTCCTGACTTACTTATTCAAGGACACAAACAAGTGGAAGACTCATATTCAAAGTCATAACCACTCGATTGAAAAAAAACATACTAAACAGGCCTCACAGTTACTGATATACCTTGGTCCTATCTGTTAGCTATTGTCATTAAAATTCCAAACACAACCTTTCTTGACCCTGAATAGAGTATGTAGTATGTATATTCTTGTTGCCTGATACCTTCCAATCACTATGTAGGTACAAATGCTATCACAATGAAAGTAGGAAAAGAGTGAAAACTATTGCTTTAGCCTGTTCACAAATGAACTCACAAACGCACAAAGAGTCGAGGGTATAATCATTTATGATTACTTTGTCTTGTTTCTATCCTGTAAAAATGGGCCTTGTAGTTATCACTGTTGAGTTGTAGCATTTGTATTAACAATGAGAGTAGGCCTAGCCCTATTTGTATGGCTTCATTATTCGTTAAATTGTCTAATTCATTTAATTTTGTTTGTGTCTGTTACAAACGCGAATTCAACGTATTGGTTTCCGTTATGTAAACACTATGCAGATTTGCCAGTAAATTCTGTTGCTAGTTCACATCTAATTAAGTGAGTAATTTTAGAATTATTGATTAGCAGAAGGCAGTGTTAATGAGAAACCTCTGATTAAAGCAAAATTTTGATTCAAAATTTCCAAGCCTAATGAAGAAGATTTGTGATAATAGGAGCACTTCAGATAAATGCTAGGGCTTGGCTTTCGTGGTGTGGTCTTATCGTCGTGTAGGCCTACTTAGGGCTCGGTCTTAGGATGATGTCATCATTGTGCAATTAGCTTAAGCATTATGGCTTATCTGTATGGTTTTTATGTATAAGTTAAAGGTAAGTTATACTGCAAGATTTTATTTTTTACGATTTTAGTGGTTATTTCAATTTGATCTTACCAATGATGTGACTTATTTTGTGGAGAGACCTCACATTGTCACTTCAGACCTCACATTTTGGTGATTATCTCAATTTGATCTCACCTACGATGCGAATCATTTTCTGGCGAGACATCACATTTGCTATGATTCCATTCAGACCTCGCATTTTGGTGATTATCTCAGTTTAATCTCACCTCACAATGCGACTCATTTTGTGGTGAGATCTCACATAAGTGCTTACCGGTTGGGCTCCCTATTTCTAAATTTTGGTTGCCAAAAGCCCGCATTTGGTTTCCACGTATTCTTCACCCCGTAATGTAACATTCTTAAAAAAATAATGTTTACAGGCCAATTTAAAAGTTGTCCCTCGGACAACAAGTTTTAAGAATTATGGTTACATGTTGCAAATATTTAGTTGCCTGCAATGTCAGGCAAGTAATTTGCTAACCCTGTGATATTCATAATACTTTGATTTTCACTGAAGTCATGGTAAACATTCTACATTAAAAATATTAAGAATTTTAGTGGTTAAGTGGGAAGAATTTTTTCCCCCGTAATTGGGCTAATATAGCTTCAAAATGATTAGCCAAATTAATCATTTTCACAAAGTTTCACAAAATAATACTGGATAAAAATTTGAGTGTAAAATTCTAGGCTAATTTGGAATTGAAAATTAGGTAAATTCACCTTTGACAGGTTTTGGCTAGTGGTAGTTTAGACCCTAGAATACAACTAAGGTTTCTGTGTTACTGATGATGATGTTGAAATATTGAATCCTCAAGATGATATAATTTATGGTTGAAATATTGAATCCCAACACGATGGCATGTATTTCAATACTTGGAGTATGCATTATATTTTGATGATGACATAATCAATGTTGAAATATTGAATCCCAACACAATGGCATGTATTTCAATACTTGGAGTATACATTATACTTTGATGATGACATAATTAATGTTTAAGTATTGAATACAACACAATGGCATGTATTTCAATAGGCCTACTTGGAGTATGCATTATACTTTGTTGATGACATAATTAATGTTGAAATATTGAATCCCAACATGATGGCATGTATTCCAATACTTGGGAATATGCATTGTTATTTTTCTGTTCCTTTACTAAGTCTATCAGAATTATTAAAGTTGTATATAATTTACAGATTGGTACTCTAGACTTAAATTATTAATGTAGACATCAAGTTGTTTATTCGCTTTATGAAGATGTGTAGATTGAACCTTTACATAGAGTCAAGGTCTGCGGTAGATTTTAGAATTAAAAAATAATCATCTGATCTGATTCTTCTTTTCCTCGTTTACTTAACTAGCTTCGCATACCTTCAATTAGACAATCTATATTCCATTCTTTGTTTTGTAATACTCTATTTTTGTCTATTTGATCATATGTCTTTGTATTAATTGCTTATGGTTATACAATGTGTATTATATTTGAGTGAACTAATGCAATAATAAATCTACAGATGGAATTCTTTACCATCATCATTACTTAAATATTTTATTATGTAAGCTTCTGGGGTCATACAGTTGATGGTTTGTTAATACTAAAATTTTAATAGATTGGTTAGCTACTCTTTGATCCTACATTCTTTACACAAAACATAAACATTGTTTGATCCCCTCTAAACCATCTCACCATTTAAAATCTGAACCAGAATAAACAGTAACCAAGAATTAACCCTTGTTCCTCATTTTCTCTGCCCTGCCTACAAAGGCTCTTTACAATTAATACACATTGACAGTTTAATAGAAATTAACCCATATTTTGCCTCTCGCATTCATTACCAGTAAAGATGTTAAAACAATCAGAAATTGAATTAATGGCTTCAGGAGTTTAGGACGTACCCGTGGGAATTTCGCAACATTTCTTGGGGAATGGTGTAGAATGTCTGTAAACGCTGGCTTCATCCTAAGTACTAATCAAGATTTTAGTTGTAATTGGACCCTAAATATCATGTGACAGGGAAATAGATTCATTTATTCAGGATACCAATTGTTATCGTTCTACCATTGCATGGAATCTTCGAGCCATAAGTTCATTTTTAACCTTTTCAATCTTAATATACTATTATTCATAGTGCAGTATATTTGGATAGTTCAGGCACCACGTTCAGTATTGATTTTTTTTTGTAGTACAGTATACGTATGGAAGGGTTCATACGAACCTATGACCCGAAGGTTCCATGAAATGTAAGTTTTTAATCATGTACCACAGTCTACATGAAATGCTGAAACATGGCAAAATAAATTTTACAGGGCTACTTTTACAACTTACGCTGGGGTATCTAAACATGGACTGTGCATACATAGGTTCGAACGGACGACCTCAAACAATACATTTTGCGCCATTCGCGTACCCAGATGGGTCGTTTAAATCATCTTTTTTTCCCCCAGTTGTTTTCTACTGTCTGGAATCACTATCTTCTGTTTCCTCATAACATTTGCACTAATTAGAAATCTGAGAAAGTTTAATTGAAAGTGATTTAGCATGTTGGCGCCTTTCCTGTCTTTATTAGTCGCACCAATTAATTGACGTCATTTAAACCAGCTTAAGCCTCTTTGTTTTTATATTGTATATTTAAAGCTGGCAGTTTATGGTATATTTTAAATTTGGTTAGTCGCCCATGTGATCACTCTAACGATACTTATGGGGAGTGGGATGTTTAATACAAGTGGTTATTAGCAATGTCACTAAATTTTAGGTCGAATGTAATTGTCCTATTTCAAACAAATCACTTTTTTCACCAATAGTGATTAGTGTTACAGATTCATAGCTTACAAACCTAGTCCTACCATCATAATAGCAAAAAATAAAATAAACAACTCATAAAATGCCCACATAATTAATGCTCATATATTTTAAATATTCTATAAATAAAATATTTTCTGTAAGTATTTAACCACTTTTTAGAAAAATTTGAAAGCTGAGGAACCATTGTTTACACTAGATTGGCATTGCATGAGGAATAATACTATGCTTGCTTAATCTAGCCGCTGAAAAGTGCATTTGGTACGCGTAGGTTAGCGAAGATTTGACAAGCCTACAACTTGCAAGCTTACAAAAAATGAGCCTATAAAACTAATAGCATGTTAGTTTTCAGTCAAATAGTGCCCTCATTCAGACAGGTTATTATTCACTATAGAATAATTCATGTATTTTCCAATGTTCCTTGCAACCTAACACTATTACTCAATAGGGACTTACAGTCGACCTTATTTACAAATTTCTCATTTACAAACCTATTTTACAAACACTATTCAGTCAATAGTGTCATTAAAATTAACGGCCAATGATGTCATTATCTGATAATCTATTAATGGAATTTCTTTGTTTTGCATGTTTTTTTCCTCCTAGGTCATTTAAACAAAATGTTTTAAAAACAACCAATAGAAGAAAATAGACATAAGTGTTTTTGAGGCCTTATTTTGACCAGTTTTCATGTACCCTCATTTACAAACACCTTCGAGGGGTGTGTGAATGATAGATTGACTATATAGCAGATCTAGTTTTTATTCCCTAAAGAATTATTCAAGACACTATTTTCCAATAGTGTCTAAAATTTTATATACTATTACTTCATAGTGTAGTTCACAGCAAGTCTAGTGAGTTCAATAACAGATAACCAGCAGCTCAATTCCCTAAACTTAGGACTTTTTTTAACAAGACCAAATAATGGTTAATTTCCATGTTATAATTAGTAAAGCCACTCAATTTTAATGAAAACGAAAACAAAAATCACCATTGTATAGTAACACCCTGCAGCTGTGAACTCATTTGGGAATTAGTTTTTGTTGTAAACATTCCTATTTTAATTAATATCCTTTTTCCAATTTTACCTTATTAATATCTTCTAACTAGAGACACGTTTTGAAAATTAAAAAGAGGTAACATACATTAAATACAAATATTGTACTTACTTAGGCGTAAGCCTAAACTCTTACATAAGCCTAACTTCTTAGAGGTTTTTCCATAGATTTATTATTTATGGCTGTTTAAATTTTAATAAGGTTTTTTAAAAAGGTTTGTGATGATGAAAGGTTAATAATAATGAATAAGCCCAAAAACCTATCTGTGAATTAAAACAAAAGTGTACACAAAGCTTACATTCCAACTTGGTAAGATAATTGAAAAATTTCTTGTATAAACTTTTCCTTTCATAGATCTTGTATGTTTTGGTTACAATTATAGTTGTAAACTCGTATTGAACTCGAACTACCAGTTAATTTTGCATATTTTATCCAATAATTTGATATTCAGATATGCGTCTGAACGCTTGATAATGATGTCTGTATTCGGCTGCCACACCATCCATCTCGAGAATCAAAAATATTTCCATATCCAATATCACCTAAAACCATTTTTAAATCTAGTTCATTCGCTGCCTGTGGGTTGTTAACAACACGGGACTCGGTGAGATGACACTGCTAGATTAAGGCGATGGTTCATCAGCTGACTCGAGTACAGTCATAGTGCATTGTTGACACCCGGTATACACATGTGACTATTTGCTAAGAAACACACTATACACTTGGCTGGTATATGTTACTATTCGGTGGTAGTATAAGTCATGTTTTTCAGAGTATTATTTAGGCATCAATTTTACCATTAAAAATATACAAAAGATCAGAAAAAATTGTGTAAATGAAAAATAAATAACACTGTTTGGGACAGAAGTTTGCCAATTATTCATGTCTGTTTCACTCCTTGGTCTTTTGCAATACAAAGTACACAACTTGCAAGGGAGCTTATAGACCCCTAGTCATGCAATTGGGGCCTTGTGATGGGGCCAAAACCATGTCTGACAAACCATGTTTATTTTACTGACTTGGATGGACAGCCTATTTACATGCATATAATGTCAAGAATCAATTGTATTATATGAAATTAATCAGTCAACATTTTGGTTATTCGATTAGGCCTAAATGTTTCAACATTTATTCTGTCATCAATTATTTAATAATATGTACTTTCAAGGTTATACATGTAATGATAACACCAGACACTCATAGAATATGTATTTCTTGAGGTTTCAAGACCATACACCACAGTATTTGGATTTTAATAAACTTTTGTACAGCAGGTAATGGATAATATAATTATGTATTATAAATCCATTTTAAAATAAGTGAATTCATCTTAATCTTAATTTTAAACTCTGTTGTTTATTGCCATTTCAAATACAGGGCGAAAATGTAAAAAGCCAAGCTTCCGATGTTTTACAATATTATACAACACGAGTACAACGCACACATGTAATTCTCAAACTGCACATGTGCAAACAGTGTAGATGGTAATGGTCAATTCTTGCATCATAAGATACCGGTTAATTTGACCTCGGATTTTTAAAGTATTTAATGCCATTGTTAATTAAAACAACCATTTTATATTTGAACTTAAATAAAATATGATAACTGAATTATAAAATTAATTAATATAAACCATTTTAAAATATTTGTCATGTGGTGTTTAAATTTTATGTAGCATAGCCACATGATAACAAATATGACTGGTTTTGTTGTGGGATTTGGCAGTAGGTTGGTTCCTGGGAGTCAAGCCAACTCAGCCTCACCATAATTGGAGCTGAGGTGCGAAAATTGTGAATAAATGAATCTCTAGCTACCTGTAAATTGCAATCTATTACAATAATACAATACCTTATTTTTTCTTGCTATAATTTAGGTGTAATAGTCTGGACTGAACTAACCCCTCGCATCTGCCCCAGCAAACGAACATTAAACAATGTTTATGATGGAAGTGGTTACCTGCATAAATTAAAAATAATTCAATTAACAGCAAATTATAGGACAGAACCATTTTTCATTTTTTATGGATGATGAAAATACAGAAGACTTTTTAGGTTTTGATTTGAACTTGAAAGGCTGTCCCTTTAAGGAACGCTAATGAGAATACCAGGCTTAATCATGCATGTGTATAAATTAACATAGCTAACCCTTCATATCGTCATATCAAGCAATTTTATAGCATAAACCTAGCATGGTAAATTAACATTAATGTCTTCAAGTATTAAACAGAAGAAGGGGTTTACACATCACTTAACTCAATTTAATTTTATTATTCACCGTTCTAAACCATTATGTTTATAAATATTACAAAATTTTATAGAACGATGAGTGAAAAGATACAAAAATAAGCATTAACATAGAAGAAAAAAATTGTAAAAAAAAATATATCATAAAAAATACTATATTATAATGTACAAGTAGTATGGAATGTAATTATTTTTGCTCTCCCCACACCCACCTGTTCTTGTACAACAAAATATATGACATAAAATAAATAACCGACAGACAGTGGAAGAAATTAATACAAAATTACAAAATGTGACCCCAGTCAGCCGGTGGTGGTTATATTGCTGCCACCCACATTTTGATTACGATTAACATCAGGATTAACTGACGGCTATGGTTGCTTCCACTCTCATTTAATAACTAGGGATGGCCTGGGTGCTAAAGGTTAAAGCCACAAGTAAGAGAGTGAAGGATTCTATAGCATCCCCTCCTCCACCTAATGAATTTTGTTCTGTGGCGCTATAAAAGAACTGAAGTTAGTGAGAACTGTTTATATTGTAAGCCTCTAAATTATATAATTCAGCAATAAAATATGAAGTTTCTTTGTCTGTAGTCATGAAGTTTGATTAAAGCCTAGATCAAATTATTTTAATTAGCCTTATGCCTCATTATAATACAAAGAAAATAAAATGAAATTACTGACGATAACCCAGAGGTTAAGGGTTCATGTCAGACAATTAGTAATTTTGTCTATTACACAAGCAACAGGTTCCCTACTGCCGAATCAATATTTATCTTGTAAATCAAATAATTATTATCGCTAGGCTTGTTACAAAAGCAATTATCATTAGGAAGAGGGATTGTGAGGGCTAAAGAAGATAATATTACCTGTGCGATTATTAACAACAGTAGGGCTAAACAAGATAAAAAATATAAAAATAAAAAAAATATCGTGTGCGATGATTATAGAACTATGGACTAAAGTACAACGATGTTTGTTGTCTCATTATGCTAAGTATTGATAACAAATTGCAAGTTATATTAGTGAGTTAATGACTAGTTTTATATCACCTTAAAATGAATTGCTATTACCCTCGTGAATAGTTGTAATTAAACTTGTTCACGATGATTGCAAAATGTCTACTATATTAGTTTTGGGTGCTGTAAATAAATTGAAGATTCTGTTGGATAAATGAGTGATGAGTATTCTTTTAATTGTTGAATTGCTAAATATCCCTTGGTAGATAATGGTAGTGGCAAGGTAGATAAAGGTAGTTAACCCTGTAAAAACTACCATATACAGCAATACTCTACATGTATACATAGGGAAATATAGCCATTATTTATAAAAAAAAATCCTTACGGCATTAATAACATGACAGGGTAATTATATACTAACTTACTAGGTAGATCTCCCTAGTAATTTAACATGGTAGATCTACCTAGTCAGAAGGTATTATTTTTTTCAAAGGGATGTAACTGTACCACTTTAAAAAGTAGTTCACTAGTACGGAAAGTGCTTGCAGTATAAACAAGAGCGGCCACTCACCAGTGCGATTTTGGGGTGTAAAAGCACTTTTCCATTATTAATTACTCTACCAATAGTAGGGCATGTCGCATGGATTAAACATTCTAATTTTTTTTAGATATTGCAGGACAATGTTTGGAAGAGCAAATTAAGATAAACAATTTTAAATAATTAGAACGTTAATTAAAAAAAACATAGCCAGACCCTGCTCCCTGTGCAGAATAATAATTGATTTAAAAGAAAAATAAAGAGCCTTGAAGATATTACTTTTTCCTCTTCAAGTACCCATTTTATTCCTTGGTAAAAAAATTACCAAGGAGTAGGTTTCTACTTTAATTAGAAGCCCACTTGATTTAACCATCATTTCCCTAATATTCCTGAAGTCTGAGTCCCTTTAAGTCTGAGTCCCTTTAAGTCTGAGTCCCTTTAAGTCTGAGTCCCTTTAAGTCTGAGTCCCTTTAAGTCGGAGTCCCTTTAAGTCGGAGTCCCTTTAAGTCGGAGTCCCTTTAAGTCGGAGTCCCTTTAAGTCGGAGTCCCTTTAAG
>JAOTQE010113444.1:0-13063 GCA_025631205.1 Nesometra sesokonis
TCTGGGGTTAATGATTAAAAAGAGCAAGTTTTGTCTTTAACGGAAAATTCAGAAGGGTCAAGAGCAAGGTCATAAGATAGTTGAAGGCCATAGGGTAAAAAGAAGGATTTAAAACGGATAGTGCGAACAGAGATAGGAAGAAAAGACGAACTGAGATGACCGCGAAGGACAGAATAACAAGCGCGACGTTGGGGGAGACTAGAGTGCAAAGGGTGGTCAATGGTACGGGCAATTTTGGAAGTAGTGGAGAGCAAAAAATATTTTTGTCTAGATTCAAAATTATTGATCTTAAAACGAGTGAAAATAATTATAATCTGCACCAAAGCAATTCAAATGTTCAACCATTATGTAAGACTGAATACAAAAAAAAAATGCAGTCCTATCATACAAAGGAGCTTTGGAATGAAATAACCTCAGTGTGGACATCCAGACAACCCCAAAACTTCATTTATTTAAACAAAAAGTAGGCCAAATTTAATTTTAAATTTAATTTTGTTTATATTTTTAGTGCTATAAATTATTGCTATATCTTTTGCATCATATTGCATTTATATTTTGTATTATATTCTACATCAAACATTTAATCTGCACTGATTGGTTAAAAGAGCGTCACGTGATTAAAAATATTCCTAGTATTTCAGCTTGCCGGAGTTACTTTGCGAAATATGTTACTATTTATCAAGTGACGTCACTTTTATGATGTCACTTTGCGATATAGTAAAATACTATTTAGCAAAGGGACGTCACTGACAATTGTGATGTTTACACAGTAAGAAGCGAGCCAAGGTAGGCCCCTTAGCCTAGGCACTCCGATCAATTAACTGACGACGATATAGGGCCTAGGCCTAGACAAATCCCAAATTTATCCGCAGTAGACAGTGGAAACCCAAAAACAGTAAAATATGGTATGTCCGTTTTCCGAGAATTTTGTAGAGATTGTGGAGTGAAGTTTGAGGATGTATGAAGGACCCGGGCCTAGTAGTAGGCCTTGATCGCATCTCCCACACAGAGCCGCATGAAAGGTAGGCATACCTAGGCCTAGTCCTAAAGGTAGGCCTAGCCTAAGTCCTTTGTCTTGTGATGTACAATTTAAAACAAATATACGTTGCCTAATTTGTATAATATCACTGCATTGTAAATATTGTATTTTTACATGTGCATGGCCCCAGGAAGGAACAGCTAGGTGTTAATTCTGGGCCTCTGTGGTTAAATAATGTTAAACCGAACTAAAATGTTCATAAAACAGGAAAAAAATTCTTCAAAAATTGAAATTCCAGGACAACATTGTCGTTTTCTTGGAGCTCAGGAGATGGACTAAAAATCCTAGACTGCAGGAGAATCTTGGAGACTTTCTAACTCTGAAAATAACTGTCCTAACAACAGGTAAACTATTTGCTGATTAATGGGACAACTCCCAACTAGTCTCTATGCCTAACCCATTTATACAAATTCAAATGGATCTAATATTCTTACCCAAATTAGAATGATGAAAACAGTAATAAGGATGAAATCAACTCCTAGACACATCGTTCCAAAACATACTTACTTTTACATAAGGATTGCAGACTCTTTTGTCTAATAACATTAACTTCCTGGCCACAAAAACTGAAAAAGAAAGTAATAATAATTACAATATTTCCCAATCATCCATACAAATTTTGTTAAGTTTTATAGATTATTTTTTATGAAAGTTATCAATATTTTAATATTTTAATTAATTATTATCAAGAAGAAAGAAATAAATTGTTATTTAGGAGGTTAAATTGTAAATTTAAAATAAAAGAAAAAAGTGTACAACAGACAATTAATAACTGAAACTAAATAATGTTAGTTTCAATGATTTGATTAATCTTCATCAATCACATTATGTAAAAATGAATTGTGTATACAAAATTTAATACTGTAATGACATTTAAATTTATTTATTATATGACATCCATATAATTATAAAGTTAAAAAATAATCTCCAAACTAAATCTAAAGTCATTTTTTTAGTTTTATATTTATTAATTTTGAATACCATTATAAAAGAGGACAATTCCCATTACTACCATTAAATTAAACTGTTCCTTAATCCCTTCGCAATTAGATTAGGCCCTAAATAGAAAGTACTTTGTTTGGCTCACCATGCCAGGGTCAAAAGTTGTTTTTCGATCGTTTTACCAATGCTGGCGATTCTTAATTTGATTTCACTATGTACTTCACAAGTCTATGATTATAACAAATCTTCAAATCATCTACTGATGGCGCACTTCATAAACTAAGTGAATCAGGGGCAGACTAATGGTGAGGCCAGACCGGCTCTGTCTCCCCCTTTTGGAAAGTAAATTATATCAATATTATTAACAGTCTATAAAACGAAAAATATTAAGCAATCATACGACAAGAATTGACTCCTTCACATGCGCCTAAGGCCATTTCCTAACATCCAAAGACCAAAAATTTCTTGGGGGGCATGCCCCAACCCCCACAAAACACGAACTCTCTACACCCCCCCCCCCCATAACTTTTTCGAGGTCTGCTTCCGCCCCTGTGAATACATGACCAAATAATAATCACTTATTATAGACATGTTGCAAGTCTAGATAAGTATTAGTATACTATTATATAATATCTCTCATGCTGCTTAAATATTCAATCAGTGTTATTGTTAGATTTAATAAAAAAAAAATTTAGAACTATGTCATGCTTTCTAAACCAAGATTTAGAGTGGCAATGTTAGGTTTGAAACTGTAAACTCAGGACTGGAAGGCAAGGATTTTAACCAACAAGCTATGGCACCAATTAGGCTTTAGATAATGAATATTCTAAAATTAATATGCTGTACTTGTAATTTATACCACAGTATACAAATAATGAATGTTTATGAGTGCGATGGACAGAATATTTCATGAGGTGTAAGATGAAATGATCCATACAACGAGGCATTGTTTACCATCTTTCATCGAATGAAATATTCTGTCCATCGCACGAATGAAAAAACATTCATTATTTGATTTATATGACACCGCCTACATTTAAATAGATCCTTGTCATTTGACATTTTATAAATTTAGAAACAAGTGAGAAGGGACGTGATAGTGCTAGTGCAGTACAAAATTAATACAGTGCAGCTGAGCGTGGCGCGGTCATTGTCGCATATCATGCACATTACAATATGCGAGCGTTTTCACGTCTCGGCGAGCGTGTAATGGAGCAAAACGTATGGATCCAAAATTGCACGGTAAATGGATCCAAAATTGCACGATTCATGACGTCACCATGAAATGGGCCACATGATCGATAACGATCGACAAATCAGATTGCAGGAATCTATCTAGGTGTCATATAATAAATGTTATTTATGTTCTGACCTTCAGCTTAGGAGTGCTAGAATTGCCCGGATTTTAGCTCCAGCTAGACAGAGCTCTTAAACTACCTGTCTAATTAAGTAAGTAGGTAATGGATCTTGTTTGGTGATGGTCAGAAATTTTAGGTGTTTGTTTTAAAACATTTTGTATAGTCATGAAGAAGAATTGAACCCATACATACTGTACATTCATTTAACGTTACAAGTCAAACGTCTTACCCGGTCAGCCAATAAGGCTAAAAATTGAAGTGTTTCAGAAGGAAATAATGAAAATTCAGAAACTTGTAAAATCAGATACTCAACAAGGGGGCTAGAACTGTCATTTCAGATTACAAGTCAAACCTCTTACACAATCGGCCAACAATGAACAGTTAGAAACTTGTAAAAAGAGTCACCGGTTTGACTCACTCAAACAACCAACACTCCACAATATAACAGAGTTTTATAAGGAAATAACGAACATTCAGAAATTTGTAAAAGAAAAACATAAAAGACCAGAGCTCATCGAGATATGAGTACTTGTTTGTACAGTATCAATCAGATGGGTGCTTTTGAATTAATCAATTAAGCTCATTCCAGACTATCACATTTGTTGACAAAAAACTTATACATACCTATATATGGTCATGATGATGTCATATCATGACCATATATAGAAATATCATTACCATATATGGATATGATCAAAGTTTTTAGTCAATTAAATTTGATAGTTTGGATTAAGCATTAGACAGACAATTTTTCACCTCTAAATCCGAGGTTTTTATTCATAGTCCATTGTAACCAAGGTTGATGGGTCTCTGTCAAAAACTGTGTAAATATACAAACATATAAACAAACAGGTGTGAAAATATAACCTCTTTGGAAGAGGTAAACTTAGCCTTACTATTAATAGAAATGTCGGATTTGCCTCTGTTAATCAGGATTTTCAGCTGACCTGGTAAAAAAAACAATAAAATTATTAAAATTAATATATACTGAGTTAAGCAATTCTTATATGATTGTTATTAAAAAATTGTTTAGTTGGTTGGTTAAGAATATTTTAGTGTGATACACCATAAAGTTCAGACTTGTTTCTAATGGGGCCCTTCTGATGTTGACTGGGAAGTTCCCAGGAGACAAAACCCTACTTTTAAAAAGACTGTACTGTTCTTTAATTAATATATTTTTTTATTTGTTCATTCATTTATTTCAACTTCATTTTACGAGTGTAACCCTTCCAACTGCACCGACAGACCAGTTCATTTCTACAGGCCCTCTTTAACAATACAAAAAAAAATTAAATACACGTACACTACATCTTTTTAATACAATATGAAAAATATATACATTACATATTAAGAATTATGGACTTATAAAAAATAAATGTTTAAAATCAATTTTAAATAAATTTAAATTAGTGAAATTACTACAAAAACATTCCAAATTGACTTTTGGTGTTTGTACGTCAACCCTGGAAACAGCGCTGGTCCTCATGGAATGAGTCGGAACCAGAGAGAGATACTTAGTATTGTATTGTTGTAGGGCACAATTGTTAAGTGTGTACTGATACAGTAACTTGTTAACTTGTATTTTGACCTTCCAACCAAAACTTAAGAAGGATGGTGATGTATTAAAACTGGGGACACAAGAGTCTGATTCAGTCCACAACAGAGTATCACAAGCTGACTGAGCCACTTAAGGCAGACAAATGATCGAAAAATTCTATACTGTAAGCTTCTAACCTTTCAAAGGTTTTATTAGAATTATGCATGATATATATTTTTTTAATATTTCTGCTTTTATACATGGCTCTAACATTAACTCCAACACATGATTTTCAATATTTTATATTTTTCTTTACCTTTTCTTTACATACCTGTCTCAAAAACAACATACTGTACCTATTTCATTTTTCAGTAATAGGATGCTGATATTTTTTTAACTATACAGTCAGTAGTATCGTGTACTTCAATTTATACTGTCAACTTTCCAAAAAGTGACCACTCTTTGAACTGTCAAACTTATTAAAAGAGTTTACTTTAGAAAGAGGCAATTTTACTTTACTGTAGTTACATTGGTGTTATGATCTTGGTACTTGATATATTATGGCTTAGTATAAAATTCTGTTTTCAGGCAGGTCAGTTTTGTGAAAGTTAACTGTACCTAGCTTATGTGATGCTCTCAGTTCAGGGACAGATTTAGGGGGGGGGGGGGGAGGCCACCTCCCTCCCCCTTTCGTAAAGTAAAATTTCAATACTATTAACATTGTCTATGAAATGAAAAATATTCAGCAATCACAAGATAAGAATTGATCTCTTAAAACGTCCCTGGTGCCATTTCTAGACACCTAAAGACCAAATTTTCATGGGGAAGCAAACCGGACCCCTAAAACTTGACTCTCTACCAGCCCCCACCCCCTACTTTTCCAAAGTCTGCATCCACTCCTGCTGTTAATGCTGTAAATTTGGGAGTCAATAACCTAAAATGTGGTGCTTGGTCAACACAAATTTTTGTTTACACATTATCAGCATGAAAATTGAATACAGTAGTATAAAAATAGGTAATAAAAAGTAAATTTATTTCAAAATTTTCCAACAGTGTTCACCTCTATCCTGCAAGTTCATACTAGCTCGCAACTGTCTCCTTTTGAGAGAGGACGCTCTTCGCAAGGTGATTGAATTCTGTTTCTTAATCCGTTTGCCGCCATATTGTGTAAAATCGAAAGAGCGTCTCTTAGTAGATGAACGAACATGACTACTAGATAAGTCAGGTGGGATACTGTTTGGCATTGGTGTTTCTATAGAACGCTTGCTTAGTAGCATTGCCATGATAAGCCTACAGAAAAATTAATAAAAACAAAGATTGAAGTAAAAGTATTTATGGTAAGGTACAGTATATATATTTATCACCATTTCTACAAAAAGAAATACAAGACAAATATTTTGCAATATGGTTTTCCTTCTGTCAGTAAAAATTTATCACTTCAGAATAGAAGTGGTAGCAGGTAAAGTACCTCAAATGATCGAAATAATAGAATGGTACTAGGTTTGGCCATTCAATGTTCCAGGTCCATGACAAGACCTCCATTCGTAGAAGTACTGATGAAGAAAGTCTATCCAATGATGACACTAAAGCCTAGCTCACAACTTTGTGATTTTAGTTGTGTATAGCTGCGTTAGCAGACCACAGCTTTAACGCAGCACTCCGCGGCAAAATATGCCATAGCAATCACACTGTTGCGTTGTAGCTCGTATAGATTTCGAAAAACGATCGCCTATGGTTGCATTTCACCTCTCCCCCAACTCGCTTTTGCTCGTAACAGTACAATTCAATACGAGTATTACTCGTCCTGTTGCGTGTTTACCTCGTTGGCCACTTGTTTGCTGCCCGCTAGTAGCTCGTTCTAGCTCGTTTTACTGCTCATCCACTCGCCTTTAACTCGAAAGCTTTCGTTCCCGCTCGTTCTGCTACGTGGCAGTTTAGTTTGCTGCGTACGAGCGTAGAGAGTTGCATTAACATATAATTTCTTGTTATTTTGCCCTACCAGTCATAGTCTCTGCGAATACAGATGAAACCCATCAATTTGGTGAACCATGGCTTTTGCAAAACATCTCTACTTTAGACTAATTTAAGATTTTGGGTTCAGCTGGATGAAAAATGGCCAATGACAGTATGTGCCAGGGATATTGCGCATCGACGACGAAGTCCTATCCGGCCTTAAAGTTGTTGGATTCGATTTTAGACTGGTATAATAGATGACCAGGGTCAATTAAACAAGCTGATAAGGGAACTAGAAGCCGAAAATCATGAAGCTTTCACAAACTTTTTAAGAATATGTTCTGCAATGGTTAAAGACCTAGAAAAAAAGGCTGCGTTGGCCTGCGTTAAGCAACTCGGTCTCGCTCGTCCTTGCTCGAATTAGCTGGTTGCCACTCGTCTTAGCTCGCATGTATTTTGAACTTGTGTTCAGTTGCGGACGTTAAAAAAAAATCAAACTAGCGAGCTAGAACGCAAAGCCTCTGCGCTAGTCTGCCTATTAACCTCGTATTAGCTCGTTTCATTGTGTACTGCTGCGTTAGGTTGCATTGGGACAATACGCAGCCGAACGCAAGCTCGAAACGCAAGCTCTAAACGCAAAGGTGTGAGCTAGGCTTAAGATAGCTCTAAGAAATTACTAGCTTCAACTTGAGTGGATGTTAAATGTTAAAGTTAGTTGATGCAATATACATCTAACTTTGGTAAATTTAGATTGTATTGTTTTAGGTCAATCTACTTATATATTTATTTGAAATTTAGATGAGAATCCATTTTTAAATAAAACTGAAGAATGAAAATGAGTTAGTTAATGTTTATCAGTATCAATAAATAGAGATAACAGGGATGTAGCTAGAAAAATCCAAGGGTGGGCCAGCAAAAATGTAAGGGTGGGTGTCATGATGACTAAAAACAGTTTTTTTACCTTTTTCAGAGGCTTAGGGTGGGTGGCAGGTTAACATTAGGCTGGGTGGAAGGTCATAAAATAAGCTTTAGGGTGGGTGGAACATTTTTAGGGTGGGCGACCCCGCCCACCTCCGCCCTGCATAATTACATCCATGAGATAAAAGTAAAGAAAAGAAATGGTACGGCAATCCAAAATATACAGAGATTAAAAATTGTTGTAAAAATAAATATGGTGGTTGGCATTCATCATTAGAGTTCAAGACCAGTCAGACCTCGAATTTGGGCTTTGTAGGGGCAAGGCCATTTTTGGCTTGATTTTAAGTGGTACTACAGTGCGCCTCAGGCCATTTTGTACAAATTTTACCCTTATGTATTATTGAAAATAAGAGGCACCAAGGCCACAGTGGACTTGATGATGGTCAAATTTTTAAGGCACTGAGGCCAAATGAGAGGGCACTGGCGGCAAATGGCCTTGGTGCCTTGGTTAAATTCGAGTCCTGCAGACCTTGAGTGCCACAATTTAAAATCCAGTACTGAACTTCATCTCGATTAAATGATGCATTAATGCCCTAAATAGCATTGTGAGACTACTAAAATACCTTTAATAATCATGAATGGAAAACACGCATCATGGGCGATTTTTAAAAATAATGATATCATAATGCTTCAAACAGTTCGAGGAAGTGGCTGGGGAGAACACCTACATTTTCCAAACAAAACAATTTTTTAAAATTCAATTTGAACTTTATATTTTAGAATTCCCATTAAAAATTCACATTATATAGCATAAAGGTGTATATAATATTATAGAGCTATTTTTTAGCTTTAAAATGAGACCAGACTCATCTTCATGGGTTTTATACTTACTGAGATGTGGTTACTTAAATGCACGAGGTATTGCTAATTAGCAAAAAGTTCATCAACCTCTATCTCACTAATTAGTGGGCCGAATCCAAAAATCTTTCAGTTCTGGGTGTTTTATATGGTGGCAAACCAAATTCCAAAATTTGAAAAGAAACCCAAGAAATTGAAGAAAATTCTTGGTTGAATTGACATGGAATTACCAAAAGCCTAGACCTAAACTTGGCGTATGAAAACATGAGCATGAAATCATAAAATGTAAAATTCAATGATAAAAATAAAAAAAATATGGTTCATATTTTGAGTTTTAGTCCCACCTATGTGCAGGACATGTTTGTATGGAAAATAGGTGAGTTTTAAATATCAAAAAAAATTCCAAATGATATTATTTCAAAATATTTTTGTGTGTTTGGGCAGGCAATGTTGGCCTATTGTGGGAGGTAAAAAAATTGGAAATTTGCATAAGATGATGTCACATGACATCAAGGCATCCATTTTGATTCAAAACACTTTTACTCCAAGAAATGTTTATTGGGTACTTTTTTTACACTGGATCATAATGCAGACACATACTATGAATATGAATATCAAAAGTTTGAACAATTTTAGTCATTTTATAACAAAGTAGACAAAAATAAACGTTTGTCGGTAAAATCATGAAAAACCTTCATTTTTCTTAAAAGCCATAGAGGGTGCATATCCTGGTGAATGCATTTTTTTAATTGGAAATTTGTCAAGGAGGGTATGAAAACTAAAGAGAGGGTGGGTTTAACAATAGCCAAGTATGTTAACAATTTACCATACCCATGGTAGTACCCGGGGAAGGCTGTTTAACAACATTTTACTTCTCCCGTAGTACCAGGGGAAGGCAGTGAAAGCGTCAAATCTCCAGATTTTTAAGGCAAAAAAAAAATCTCCAGATTGTGCAGACCTGCCAACCTCCGACTCGGATGTAGGCAGGTCTGCTCTTGTACATCATCACATTTGATTCTTCAAATTCTGGTATCTTGGGAAAGATTAGCAATTTTATTTATACATTGTTACAACATCCACGACCACGTCCTTCCTTATTAGCATTGCAATAGCACCAGCAGTGTTTAGTTACAACAGCTGGTAGTGTTTTGCTAGGCCAGCATTATCCACCACTCATTGCACGGAAACAATCAAATTAACATGCTTCATGCCCGCCAACTTTCAAAATCGCTCACATGAACGAAATACATATGGGGTATAACCAGTATTTATTTAATATACCTAACCTAAACTTTCCTCAAACATTATACTTACTTCAGTATTATTTCATGAATACTCTTAAAAGTGCAATTACTGAATAGTTTATTGCTAGTGTTTTTGCACCAAAATACAACTGAAATTTCCGCGCTGTTTGTTTACGACGAAAACTCTTGCGATATACTGCCACCAACGTACTATTTTGATATATTTATTAGACTTTCAAAGCAATTATTGCAGACGTTAGTAAAGTTAAATTAATTTATTTGTTTTTGTTAACGTCGTTATAGATTTTCTTCAGAATGTAATATCTATTTGATTATTAACTTAATTTGTTTACGTTATTACACATTTAACCTGTTGTTGCGGTTATTATCCAGCAGGAACCTGATTAATCAACCAAACAGGTTGCTATGTATGACACAAACTCCTCCCACTAATTAACATATCGTGTTTACCTGGAGACGAGATGTCAAAAAGACAACACGGAAAGTTGATGGTTGTGAGAACTTCGTATTTCTTTGAACGTTCTTAAAAACCTATAAAAATGACATCTAGAGAGCAAACAAAGATGTATCTTGCTCAAAAGGAGATCCCACAATTATTCGAGGTAAGCATGAATATTTATATACGTAATTATACTTACTGTTATCGAATTTTAGACACAAGACAATGTTTACACGTGCTCAAGCATTCATCAGCCTCCAACTGAGCAGCAGGTAGGAAAGTATGATAGCATGGCGGTGGTAATATTATACGGCGGTGTGGTTGTGATAAGAACAACAGTGTGACAGTTCTTCGTTTTTCATGCGTCAGCACTTTGGTCAACCATTTTTCCGTATGATCATAAGGAAGATGCATTTCTATGTTGGCGCCATGTTATTTTAGGTTTTAGTAAATTGTCCTGTTTTGTAAATTTAATTTATATTTTATTTCAGAGCATGATGACAGGCTTAATGTACAATAAGCCTGAGAATCCTCTCGACTACTTGCAAAATTGCATAACCAAAGCCAAACACACTGACCGCATTAATTGGAATACATTTGTCAATGAGGACTTTAAACCGAGAAAGACAAGCCCGTTGCCACCAATTGCAACAGAGACCTTGGAACGTCAACCAACATTTGCGACCGAACCATCCCCATTGGATTTAAGAACTACAAGCCCTCTACCCCCTATTTCCTCAAAGAAATCACATCTACGATACATATTTGTTATTGGTAAGTTTCCAGCCGGCACAAAACTTGACACATTGTAAACATTGTGGTTAATAGGAATATTGCCTTTTTATACTGTAACAAAAAATTTGCATTCAAAAAAATGTTAGAATACGTCATAGATTTATTATTTACGACTAGATGGTGAACTTCCACAGAATACATAGCCCCAAAGTTCAGTTCCATGGGAACTTCCACAGAATACATAGCCCCAAAGTTCAGTTCCATGTAAGTGCCTACTATTCCAGAATCCAACCAAATCAAATCGTGTTACGTTTTGCTATGTCGAAATTGCGCACACGCAATCTTTCATAGAAGTTTCAAATTTATCAATAAATGAAAGTAAATTTAATCCAAATCTAAACACATTGACAACATAAAATATGTGTGACACAAATAATTTGTATGACAAAAGAATGTTAAAAATACAATAATTGTAAAACAGTTTTATTATTTAACTTGCATGTTTTTGACGCAGCCTGACGAATTGAAAATAGTAGGTGCTTACATGGACTAGAATTCTACAGTATTAAGTTCACCATCTAGCCGTAAATAATAAATCTGGGATATGTTATACCTGCCAACTTTTTTTGGCTCCAATGCGTGAGACAAACTCCGCCTCCAATGCTGAGGCACATTCTCTCCCATTTCAGTCTGACAAGCAAAAAAAAAAAATCTGACCGTTTTTTGACATTTCTGCCTATATTGCCAGTGTTTTGGGAGCCGTTTTTTCACGTTTTTTTTGCACTATATTGTTTCATGTGTGGGAAAAACTATTGAAATAGCTGTTTTGAGTGAGGATTCTGCTAATGCGTGAGAAAAAATTATTTATGCGTGAGACGTCCAAAATAGGCTCCAATGCGTGAGACTCGCGCATAATGCGTGAGAGTTGGCAGGTATAATATGTTAAGATTTACGGCTTAAGCAGAGTCTAGCATGAGCAAGGTGTAAGGTAATCTGTGGCAAACCGACCAGGTTGTTCAGGTACAAGGCACAGCATAGGTCAAGCACTTTTAAAATTGCTGCCAGTGTCCTTTCTATTGATCAGTCATCCGTAATTGATTGCCTAGTAGGCCTACAGACCAAGTGCAAATTTTGATTGGTTAAGGCATGGTACAAGGTCGAAATCATTCAAGTGTATAAGGCGTAAGCTACATACACTCCTGCCTTTACCGCTAACAGTACAGTAGGTACGCCCCTGATGGCACTTAATCACCGACTTGCACTAATCACTGGCTACAAATAATTGTACCCCACATACATGTTACGCTTCACTTAATTGTTGAGTCTGAACATACCCTTTATTCTGAATTGTTTATCAGTGTTCTTCCGAGTATGGTTTTAGCCAATAAATTTACCGGTACAAGTTTTGTTTATTGAAAAATAATTATGATATAATTTTGATTCCTATATATTTTCTGCCTTCCTTTATTCTTTAATATTACCGAGAATACAGTAAAGCTCAAAGAGACTTATAGTTATGTAAATATTTGGGGTAGGGCCAAAACAAACCTGAAAGCCATACATGAAAAGTCATGTGTTTTGGAAAATTTATCAGTATAAATTTTTCAATTGGGAAAACACTGTTTACCATTTAAGAAAATTGAAATCAGCTTCTGCTTGTAGATTTCTTGAATAGATTGTAAGGTTATGTAATTCAGACTTCCTGACATTGCTGTGACAACTTACTTACTCTCATCTCAGACAGACAATCAATTTAGCTGTATTCTTAATTTATGCCCAGAAAATGTACAGTAATGTTAAATTAAAACTACTACTAAGAAAAAAGCTAATAAACTAGAAACCATAAAGTTGAAAGTTTACTGTAACAGATTGTCATTAATAACTACGCTCACGCTAAGGTCATATTTTCCTTCGCCAAGTTGGCGAAAGATGGCCGATTTTTTTTTCAATTTCAATTTCTTTATTGCTACAAAAGCCATCAAGGGCCAATATCCGCTTGAACAAACATATACACAAATT